>JAMKPZ010003274.1:0-41464 GCA_024699675.1 Amphibolis antarctica
TCCCACCATTCCATTTGCCCCTTCTCTAAACCTGTGCCAACGACTCCGACCCCTATGACCAACTCCGCTACCGCCTTCCGTCCACCGCCACTGCCGCCGCCGCCCTCCGGCCATCGCAGCTCCTCTTTCTGCGAGCGCCATCCGGACCTGCCGGTCACCGGATTTTGCGCCTCCTGCCTCCGTGAGCGCCTCGCCAAGCTCGACCCCGCCCTTCACCGCCGGTCTGCCACCGGGAAACACTCTTCCTCTTCCAGAAAGCCCACTTCTTTCCGACCCCAGAGTAACAGCAACCACCCTTCTTCTGCCTCCTCTTCGCTTTGTCCCGAGCTTCGACGGTGCAAGTCCTTCTCTTTCAGCTCCCACTGCCCTCCCCCTGCTGCCGCCGCCTTCGAGCCCCAGCGTAGGTCTTGCGATGTGCGAACCCGGAGCACGCTCTGGTCGCTGTTCCACCAAGACGACGACGGTGGTGGTAGTCGTCGCCTCCCCGATACTAGTTCTAACATTGTTCGAGCTCCCGGGGGAGAGATGGAGGCCGAGTCCCGAAACCTAGGGTTTCCGCCTCCCGTTTCCACTGCTCCACTAGAAGAAAAAGGAGGAGGAGGAGGAGGAAGTATATCATGAAGCCGCCGAGGACAACCCAGAAGAGATCAGAGCAGCTAGCTCCGACCAGATCGTGGTGGAGGAGGGTGAAGAAGAGCGAGTTCGGCCTACAAAGGAGCACGTGGATCTCGACGCGCAAGCCAAGAAGCAGCCTTCCAAGGACCTCAAAGAGATAGCTGAGAGCTTCTGGCTGGCGGCCTCCGTGTTCAGCAGGAAGCTCCAGAAGTGGAGGAGGAAGCAGAAGCTCAAGAAGCAAAATGCGGCGAATGTAGCCGGCAACGGTGGCAAAATCACCGGATCCTCGGTGATTAGGAGGGAGAAGACGTCTTCCACGCAATCGGAGATTGCCATCGACATGTTCGGACGGAGGTCGTGCGACACAGATCCGAGGTTCTCCGTGGACGCCGGGCGAATGTCGTTCGACGATCCAAGGTTCTCGTGGGACGAGCCCAGGGCATCGTGGGATGGGTATCTGATTGGCGGGAGGTCTGTGCTTCCTCGGTTGCCACCGATGGTGTCAGTGGAGGAGGATGTTCCGTCGGCGGCCGCCACGGTGCAGCGGTCGGATGGGCTGATACCAGTGGAGGAGGACCCAACCACCCCCGGGGGTTCCATACAGACAAGGGACTACTACTACTGCGACGCTTCACAGCGTCGCCGTCGGAGTCTCGACAGGTCGAGCTCGGTCAGGAGACAGGGAATGGGGGTGGAGAAGGAGGAGCCCAAGCCGGCGTCCAATGCAAAGGTATCGCCGGCGGTAGGGAACGAGATGTTGCACCAAGCGAACAAGTTGGAGAGGGAATGCAGGCGCTCAGATTCAGGCGATCGCATGGAGGGCCTAGGGGCGGCACGGCTGCGGAAGAAGTCCAACAGGTGGAGCATCCGGGGTCTGATACACCGGCTGAGCAACGGCGGCAGGGGGGTCTCATCCTGGAAGGACGCAGGTGAGGGGAGAATGGGACGGAGCAACAGCAGCGTGAGCTCGAGGAATTCATTCGGCGGTGGTGGGCAGATGAGGAATGCGTACACCAAGAGCAGGAACGCCTGCGTGTTGGAGCGCAACCGCAGCGCGAGATATTCCCCCGGCCCTCACCTGGACAATGGTCTCCTGAGGTTTTACCTGACTCCGACGTGGAGCAGCCGCCATGCCGGCAGCAGAATGCAGACCAGCTCACATTCTTTCACCAGGAGCATGATGAGATTATACTGAGAACAGCCTGCGTCAACAACTTGTTTTTCTTTTAAGGTATGTATGTATGCTCTGAAATTTTCATTTCTAAAACCTTATAGTAGTTGTTGCTGCTGCTCTGCAGCTGCAGCTGCAGCGGCAGCAGCAGTGGTACTCTGAAACTTCTTCGTTTTAGAGGCCATGCTGCATACTCTGACCGAGCGATTAGGAAAATAGTGGGCTCGTTCCTTGGATTAGTTGCCCTTCCAGGGCTAGCAAGGTCACCGATCATAATATATGGATCAAAAGTTTCGTTGAAACACAAATAATGGCAAGAAGAACCCACATGCCCGTTTTTGCTGAAAAGTGCAGAGCATGTGGGAGTTGAATGGAAAAGAGGATTAGTAGGTGGTTGGATGATCACTCCTGAGATTTATTAGGATTTTGTTTGATCAATTGGAGATCTTGCTTGATCAAAAGAGTTTTGGAATGATTCGAAGGAAAACTATTTGCTGTATGTTCGAGTAAGATGGAACCCCCCTGTGTATGGTTTAGAAGAGTGTATTGAAAATGAAAATACGAAGGATTTTAGAAGGTAAGATGGCGAGTGATGTGATAAGTAATAAAAACATATATTTTAGAGCGTTCGAATCTAATAGATAGAGATGTGGTGTGTATATCGGAGACTTGACCGTCGACTCCATCTCCCTTGGACCGACATCACACACAATCTTTCTGGTGCTGGTGCTGGTGCTCATTAGTTGTCATTCAGCAGAGCTTTTATCAGATTGGCTTTTCTTTGACGACGAGATATGATGTTCAACTGGAGATGATGATGATTCCCTGCAGGCACCCACTGATGGGCACGCGACTCTCTTATTGAAAATGACAAATTCGCGCAACCACGTGTGATTGAAGGAGGGTATCGTGGAAGAAGAAGCCGTCAATCAAAAGTGTTTGAAATTTTAGTTCTTTCGCGTACCCTCTTGAATCGTTCCATCGATTTGGACAGACATTTCTCCACCGGCGTGGCTCTGGGTTTTTGACATCATTAACTGATGGGCCTGCTCATTCATTTTGCAGTGTCAATCAAGACAACTTTTTGATGGGACTGCATGTTCCTCCGGTTAGCCAGAACCTGATCCAGAATTGATGCGGCGGCAGGGGGTTTGACAGAAGGCGTTGTTCGGCTTCAATAATGGCTGACTGAGCTTGATACAACAAACAGGTTGATGTTGATGAAGACGATGGTGGTTCTTTCTTGATGTCTGTCTGTCTGCTCGTCTGATTAGATTTGTGCATGCCATCACGAGCAAGAATCGTTTAATGTGTAGCTTCGTCTTGTTTGTTACCGAACCAAGCGACTTTTGTGGCAGGAAATGTTATCATGTGCACAGCTTCTGAGGTTTTTTGATATGTCTGCTGCGCTGAATTTCTATGTTGTAACGGCAGGTCCGATCATTTTATCTTGGTTTTTCAACAAATGATATATATATATATTTTTTGAACAAAAATGAGTGGCAGACGTGCGCATTTTACATTATCTCTTCGATTCTTTTTTTCTTCCCAGGAAAGTTTCAGAAAGAAGTCTTCCGCACCGTCGACCTCCGAGCATACCCCTCCCCCCCAAAGAATCCATCTTGCTTGAACCCTAATCCTGGTCTGGTTCGGCGGCCCACCGCCTCTGCGATTGATTGATTGAACGGTTGCTTGCTTTGTGAGGCTTCGATTGGGTAATCGATTGACTTTCTAGTGAAAATATGAATCCACGAAGAAATAAATTGCACCCGTTGTGCTCCTTTTTCTCGATTGGCGGTTGATTTTTCGCTGCTGCTGCCGGCCGTCCTCTCAACCACCAATTAGCAGAAACATGCATGACGGCTCTTCTGCAACCGTGTGCCAAGTAAGATTACTGTAATAAGAAAAATGCATGACGGTTCATGTTTCTGTAACGGGAAAAGAATTAAATTCCTACGATTTGAGTCATAAGATACTTTAGGATTAAATCATATTTGGTAACGAAGTTTAGTGAAAATTTCATTTTTACTAAATAGATATGTAAATAGTAATTTTTTTATTATAATATTTGAATTTGAAAGGATGAAAATAATAAATTTATTTTCTTAACATTAATTATTTTTAAAAAAATTAAATCGAAAATCGTACGGTAAGAAAGGTGAACTCTTATCTTACTTAATCTTATCTTTTAAACAATCTTAGTAATATTTTAGTAGCTAATTTTGAATTATGATTGATACCCAACAGTAAGTACCTTCTTGATTGGTTATAACTTAAGGTTTGTTTATGAAAGAATTTATTAAAATTTTAAAATTACTTATGATATTATTATTATTATTATATAAATTTTATCATTTAAATTACTATATAATTTTAATTTTATAAATAAAATTAACTTCACTTTTAATTTTACTGAAACCTATTAACCAATGTTAGCAAATCACAGTATTTGCAAGTCATGCGATTAGTTACCTAATCATGGTACGTGTATCATCTATCATGTATATATTTGAATAATTTTTTGCATTCCAGACTGGCTGGATCTCTCACTCCAGGTTAGGAAGATTATTTTTTTCTTTATGTAATTATAAATTTATGAAATTCCATTGCCCGTACATTTTCTCTTCGGCCTCGTCCGTCCACTGCGACCACCACCAGTCCGCCCTCATCCGTTTCCTTACTCTCATGCCCCCCGCCCCCGCCCCCGCCCCCGCCGGCGGTCCTTCTAATGGTATACTACCATCACCTTCGCATGCCATTCTCGATCTCCACATTTATAGTCCCCTCATCGTATGCATATTTCCGTCTACAGACGTTCTGCTCCAGCGGCTCAGGCACGGGACCGCCGAGTTCGTGCTCCTCCCGCCGCCGCAGCCCGGACCTTTCGCCAGGATCGGACCGCCGCTGTAATCACATATTCTGTCCCTCTCTCCTCTGCTTCCAATTCCCTCACCCCCCGATTCTCACCGCGGAATGGGTCGTCTTAGGGGTGGCGCTTCGAGGAAGAGCGTCGGGCACTACTCCGTCCACAAGGTCGCCGGGGATGGCCGATGCATGTTTCGTGCACTTGTACTGGGTTCCCTCTGTGCCTTCCTTCATCTTTGCGTTCTGTATGCTGTCACCCTCCGTGCTTGGGTTTACTGATCGAAGGAGGAATGTTTGGATGATAGGCTAGGGGCATGGCCACCAACAAGGGGCTTACTCTCAACATGCGACAGGAGACGGCTGACGCAGGTGAACCCAAAATCCTTTCAAAAATTCCAAAAGAAAAAGGCGGAAGAAGGATACCTGGCATTTGGGTTGATATTTACCTGAACACTCCGCTCGTCGCTTATGATTCGAGATAGATGAGCTGCGCATGGCCGTCAAGGAGGTCATATGCGAAAGTGAGGAAGAACGACACAAGTTCGAAGAAGCGTTGATTGCAATCACCCTGGATGAGTCATTGAAGCGGTATTGATCTTTTCTTCTTTTCTGTTTTTTTATGATGATGGTAATCTTTGCATTCGTGGTTAACTGCGCCATTTATGTTAGTTGTGATGTTTCCTGTACGTTTTCCAGATATTGCCGTCGCATTGAAAGATCTGATTTTTGGGGAGGAGAATCAGAACTATTAGTAAGTAAAAGGGTAGTATTCCAAATCCACGTTTTATTTTGCATATGTTGTTTTACATGTGATTTCTTTTCCCATTCCCAAACCTTTTGTTACAGTGCTTTTTGGTTTTGAGCCATAGCTTAGGTTGACCCAGTTTATAATTAGAGTTTAGTCTAATAAATAATAGTATTTAAGGGTTAGGGTTAGTACGAGGGGAGATCATTTGTTCTTGTCTTATGGAGGCTGCCAACCCTCGAAGTGTGGCAAGATATCTACTTTTCTATTGCAATGCAATTTATTTCGTTACACCTTTTTTTGCTTTCTCCAAAGGGAAAATTTCCAAGTTTCTATTCCCTTGTAATCATCCTCCCTGTTCATACTAAATCTATTGAATTGGCCTTCAATTATTACACTTGCTGTTAGATACCACCAGTGTTATCAGTATTAGACCTCAAGTCTGGGGTTGGAGGTAATTCTTAAAATGATAATAATGATCTAAGGTTGTAGGATCGTTTTGCTTGTAACAAAAGATAAAATTTTAACAAGGGAATGCTGGCTCTTGAGTGCAAAAGACAAACATTATATTTTATGAGATGCTGAGATTGAGAAAGTCAGAATAATATCAGGAAAGATCTTGTTATAATGTCACTATTTGAGTGACTACTTATTGATTCCACCGGACGTGTAATTTATCTGTGCGTTTACCTTGCAGGTGCTATCCAGGTTGTGCCATCAACCAATCATTGTCTATATACCAGAGCATGAGGTATGCACATCTTAAACTTGCATGTATATGCTTATAATTCACATGCCCAACATCATCAAAGCTTTGCAAGCAGAAAACGCCAAATTTTTTTCAAAATGTCTGAGCGCCCATAGGGATCTCTAGTCCTGTGATTCATATGTATCAACCCTGACCATAGGTCAACCACCAACGTATGTTTGAAGGAAAGTATGTTACTGAATGTAGCGATATTGTAAAATGGCAGCACACAAGGGGAGGCATGGGAGGCGGCGTTATCCCAATAGCTGAATATGGATCAGTATCTGGTGAGGCTTGGAATGGTAGAAAGCCGGTTAGACTGTTATACAGCGGTAAAAGCCACTACGACTTGTTAACTTGAAAGCCCAAGAGATCCCATCTCCTAAATTTGTGTAATCGTGGAATCCACAACTTTCTCTTTTGTGAATTCTACTTTTGCCTTGTATTTGGGTCACACTTTTGCTTGCAATGCAACCAATGCTGCTACTTTTTGTATGATTCCTTGTTATAATGGTAATGCATCTTTTGAATTTGAATTTGACATTTCTTTTCTTATAATATGGTAAAAAAAATTTGATTGCATTGTTCTGTTGGTGGTGTTTGATCGTTCAAATTAGCTACCACCGACTTCACGAAGGAAGGGTTCGTTTATCCAGGAAACTCGTGCCACCCAGTTGGGAAGTCATCCATTCACCTAAATATGAAATTTACATCAAAATTGCCTTCAATTTTACTCTCAATTTCACCAAAGAGTGCGCGTTCTGGAATAATTTCCTTCGGTGAAAGGGGTGTTCACTTAAATTTTTCAGGGAAGAGACCCAGCAAACATGCATTCCTGCAAGTTACAAAAGAAAGCCACGACCACCTTATTCTGGTACAAATTATGGATCCGATGGTTGTATTGTTGTAACATTCACTTGTTACCAATCCTCAAGCCGAATCCTAGAGGGAAAAGAGGATCATAAGAGTCATGACCAACACTCATTGGCAGCTGCGATTCCTGTCTGAACCAGGTGACAGGCAGAACACCTTCGAAGTCACAGTCACCGAATACAACATCTGCGATGCCCATTCCTCCTTCACTTCCAGGCAGCCAGGCAGCAATAAGACCATCTACATATTCCACAACTTCTGGTTCCAACCGTAGAGGTCTTCCTGATATAAGAATCGCCAGTGTTGGCACCCTACTGGCTACAAAGGTTATCATGTCAGCACCTCCGAAAGGAATGCGAAGATCTGATGTGTCGCCCAGAGTTTCCGCATAAGGAGCCTCCCCAACGGCAACGACCGCGTATGAGAAATCTTCACCCACGAGTGTAGCTTCGGATGGATGCTCCTCATGTACCACTTCAGTGCTCTTCCCAACCGCCATCTTTATGCCATCCAAGATGCTTGTTCCTGCAATTTCGACATTGGGACCAGTCCACCGCTTTAGGCGCATTTGATGAGCAATTGGGCAGGAATTTGTTTGATTAGCAGTTGGGTGGTCAATTGTGTGTGTCATGTGATGGCATTGGTCATTCTCTTTCATGATTATGGCAGTAATATTGCATTACTGCCCAGAACATCATAAAGGAAAATACCAATTAAAGGTCGATGATGCTATCTCATTCCTCCCCCTATACACAGACTTCATGTAGAATATGATATCGGTATTGATTTTTCCTTTGCACCGATTTATTGGGTTTTCATCCCCTTTTGCAATTCTAGTTCAACCGCAGACCTACCCAGGTTCAATCCAGGCAATGGAGTTGGCCGCCCTGGATGCAATCAAGCCTAGGGTGCCTAAGCTCCCAGAGTAAAATAAATAAAACAGTTCAGGCGCGCGCGTGTGTGTTTGTGTATATAAAGTAACAAAGTAAATGCACTAATATACCTTATAAAAACATAGTAATACATAAATTAAACATTGTTCAAATGTAAAATGCAATATTTAAACGACACTCATTAATCAAAGCATTGCCTATAGTTTGGGAGAAGTACATACCTACTGTAATCTGGCCCTTGCTGCCATGCCATGACATGGTCCACCCACCACATTGATACCCAATATCATTAGAATGTGTTCCTGCAACAAGGACTCTTTTTGCATTTCTATCTAGAGGTAGAATAGGACTCCTCTGATTCTTCCCATTTTTTAACAGAACCAAAGACTTTCGTACCGCTTCACGAGCAAGGTCTCGATGCTCCTGTAAAAGTTGAACAAAACCATCGTAGATTGTATGGATTTACAGAGGATCCATGCAGTTGCCATGGGAGCTTCTGAACCAAAAAGTGCTCGATACTTTTACCTTGCAACCAACGACCTTAAGCACGGACCTATCGGTGAACGGATTCTCAAACAACCCAGCAATAAATTTGACTCTCAATATCCTCTCAACGGCATCATTGATTCTTGTCATGGATATCTCTCCAGATTCCACAAGGTACAACAAGTCCTCCAGGAACTGCTCATATCTGTGAGGCACCATAATCTGCAAATTCATCAGATACCAAAGTCAAAAAATAATAGAGAAATGCAAATGTATCTCAGGCTTTTACAAAACCATACCATGTCAATTCCAGCATTAATAGAGCTTGATATGCAGTAACGATAATTAGACCCATGCGGCTGAGATAGCCGATCAATTCCTTCCCAGTCTGATATCACAAATCCCTGCAGCGACAGCATCTACCTTTAATTTTCCAAATATTAAAAAATATAGGCACTTGACATAGACTGTTGCAGGCATCTCAATACAGAAATTTGTGGCACAAGCCCAATTAACTTATCTTCAGAGATATTAATGAATCTGACGCCTAAAGAAAATTGAATAAACCTACAATTAGGACGATGTTGTCTTGATGATACATTAGAGTATTGGAGTAGGCTTACAAGATGCCACGATAGAGATCAATGACTAAAAAAAACCTTGAAGTGCAGCTTTTCTTTAAGGATGTGCGTTAAGAGAAAAGAATCAGAATGCAGCTTCCTGCTGTTCCAACTAGAATAGGATGCCATTACTGTTGAAACACCCTGAGCCAGGCATTTGTGATAAGGAACCATATGGATTCCCTCCAGTTCTTCGAAGGAGCACACCGTATTGCCTTCATTAATACCTCGTTTCGTACCCCCATCTCCGACGAAATGCTTGGCACAAGCAATGACATTCGCTCTGGCAATATTTAAAAAGTGTGGTCAATATGGAATCACACAAATACTCTTCCTCCAACCTTGTAATTGAAGCACAATGAAAAACATAATCGTTTGACAGTGTTTCATGGTGGGAATGAAAATGACAAAGATGATATTGAAGAACAACCATAATTTCCATTGAAAGGAAATTTTACCACAATTCAGATCCTGAATGATAGATGCCATAACATTGCATACAAATGATTACAGTTAGAACAAAGACAGGGTTTGGAGTGTCTGCATTCAACTTTTAAATAAGAATGAAAATACGTGGTTCCTCCAGTGTGGCCAGATTCTTACTTTCCAGCAACAAATGGATATCCCTGTACATGACCTTCAGGTGGCAAACCCTGCAAGCCACTGACAATGGAGGTCATTTTACAAACAACCTCCGTGTCTTCACTGTAGCTCTCATAGCACCGTCCCCATCTAGGGTCCCTACAAACCTACATGGAAAATGCAGCGCATTGTCAACTTAGCATTTAGCACCATCCTCCTCATGGGTGACTTTACCATGTTTTACTAATGCCGAGCAATATCATGTAAAGAGAAAACAAGTAGTCGATGGAAGAAGTGTTGTAGCTGATTTTGCCTACAAAGTGGCAGAAGGAACAATTTTGGAGGATGTTTTTGGTTGTGAAAAAAGACTCACAAAAGACCTCAATTTCACTTATTATTTTACCCTGTACACACGTCCTCGCATCATTTGTATGGCCTAAGTACTTTTGACTCTGATACCACGTGAATTTTACCTTACTAGATCAATTGGTTTTTCTAGCACCTAATAGACTACAGCACGGTGAACTGAACTTGTCTCGGCCACCGCAACGAATGAGGATCGATTGTCTTCTTTGTGAGAGTGAGTTGTGTACCAATTTCAGGTTGGTTTTGTTTCGTTTTTTACGTGGGAAGGAAAAAGGTGTACCCACAGCGACGCATGGGGCAAAGGTGCAATGGACTCCTGTCGCCCGAACCTCCAGAGCGGTGGCCACGCCAACCCTGGCGGCTAGCTCGGCATCCCTGCAAATGGCCTGGTCAGCGGCACGGCTGGTGGAATGGGGACGTTGTGATGAGACGACAACACCACCCTCACCTGGCTGCGCCGAGGCCGACGTTGTGCGGGAAGACGGTGGCGCCGTAGACGTTGTTGTGGCCGTGCACGGCGTCTGAGGCGTAGATGATGGGGACGGCGAGGCGGGACGAAAGGGCCATCCTCTGGAAGGCGTGAACCATGTCGGCCCAGTCCGCAGGGGAAGCGTCCTTCTTCAGGGCGCTGCCTCCGCCGCTGAGGACGCTCCCTGCAGCGCACCGACACCATGCTTTGGCTTCCGATCACGGTCGATCAAAGCAAAGAGAAGGAGTGGGGTTGAGTGTTGTCACCGATGGAGAGGTGGGCGAGGGCGTGGGGGGTGGCGACGGACCTCTCGATCTGGGCCATCTGAGCGAGCTTCTCCTGGAGTGACATGCGGGAGAGGAGGTCCTGCACTCTGGACTCCACCGGCTGCGTCGGGTCCCTGTAGACGAGCTCGTCGACGCCGCCGTCCATTGAGCACCTACCCACACAATAGAAGTTTGTAGTTTTAAAATTACTCTTCTGCACCTGCTAGGAAAAATATCAGAAATTTTGACCTTATCTTCTTCCGACAAAAAAAATCTATCTCACCTCAAAAAATCCTCTTTCGTTCCGTTAAAATATATCTTCTCTTTTGTTTAAGGACGGGTATCGTTTTACCCAAAATGAGATCAAATCTGTCATTATTTAACCACTTTAAAAATATCTGATTATGCTTGGCCCTTGGAGTGGACCATGTGAATAGCTCTACTTTATCTGATTGGAGCGAAATCATAGATAAATTTCGTATCAAACTTTCTACCTGTTTACATCGATTTCGTTTAATATATTAAAATAACTAATCTTAAAAAAATTTGCAAGGAAAAATATTCGAATTTAAAATCAAGTGAAAACAACCCAGCGCTTTGCTTCCGTGGCCCATGGATCTCCGATGCCATCCAGCATAAATTCGCAAGTATGAAAGAACAACGTGAATGCTCCGGTTCACATGAAAACCAGTGGTCACTCTTAACAAATTCATGCGATAGGCCTCAGGCCACATGTCGAGACAGAAGAGGATGACGGGCAACGAAAAGCCAGATCGACGCATCACCTCCATGATTCCCTGGTTTTTTTTGTTTGTGGAGACCGCGAGTACCAACCAATGATCATCCCTCCACCAAAAGCAGCAGCAGCAGCAGCAGGAGTTCCAAAGAAACAAGAGTAAGAAGGGTTGGCTGCCCTTGACCAAAGCAATGTGCACGCACACTCAGGCGAACGGATACAGAGGGACAACGGACTCTGGGTAATCGTTCCTCCGTCCAGCGAGGGAATAATAAGCAAGTATCTGAGCTGGCTGCTCCAAAAGGGCGAATTCACCAGCCCCATTCTGATTTTCAACCGCCACATGCCTTGGAGGAATAAACTCGATGTTCCAGTATCGCCGGCGCATCGCCAGCAGATCGCTTCCATTAGGAGAGGCATTGTACCCTTGAACCCAGATGTACCTCATTGACGTCAGCTCCATGACTGCATCAGCCAAGGCACGCTCGCTAAAGCAGCATCCTCTCAGCTCCAGCCTTTGTAGACTTGGGCATCCTTCTGAGAATATCCGCAGCCCCTCGTCGCTCTCACCAACGTACCCCAGCAGCATCCACCTCACTCTACGACTGTACGCCCCAACGTAACCAAGCCCAACATCCGTCAAGCCTCCATGCCTCAGATAAAGAGCAAACCTCCTTAGCTTGGTGCAGCCTACCAACAACGCCCGAACGCCATTGTCCAGTGGCAAGTCTGTTATCCTTTCCTCTCTGTCCAGCAACACCATCCGGAAGTCACGTAGATTTTTGCTGTACGTACCAATAGCTTCCAATGCCGCATTTGTAATATCAGACACGTACACAGCCAGGTATTCCAGCAATGGGCAGCCTTCCGCTAATATCGACAACCCCCTTTGGGATACCATGCCCTGCTCATCCTCAAGCCCTTGCTCGTCCTCCCCTCTTTCTATTCTCAGCCTCCTTAATTTCTTACATTTCTCGGCCAGTATTGTCAGGCCCCTGTCTCCAATAACATTCCTCACCTATCAGCAAATGAGACCATGTGAATAGATGTTATATCGACCACGTGGAAAACTTCTTGAAAGAAAACCAACCGATGATATGTGAACCAAATGGAAAAGAAGAAGATATCGCAGATGATCGGTACCTCTAGAACTTCTATGTTGGGGCATTGCTGGATCAGACGGCAGTGGTCTTCTGTGCTGAGAAAGGTATACTGAAGGTCCAGCTCCTTAAGTGCAGCAGCGATGGGGTATATTACATGCATCTCATCTGGTCCCATATAGCTAAGACCCAGACGACATAGTCTCCGTGGAAACACCACTTTATCATATCTTGCAGGGTCTTCTACTTGATCATTGAAGGAACCACCACCAAACTCTTCCAATGATGTAGCAAGCCGGAAGAAACCCACAAGGTCAGAGATGTCACTATCACTAATTTTCAAGGAAATCAGATTCTTGCAATTTTGTGCAAGCAACTCAAGATCCTGTGTGGAAATATCTCTAAGCTCGGTCATGTAAAAATTCAAGGTTTCCAGAACACTATTGTGTACAGCTATCTCACGCAACCAATGACCATCCCTCTCATCAATGTTGCTCTCCTCCAAAAATAGGGTCTTGAGCAATCTGTACAAGAATTTATTTGATGCCATCATTTTCAAATGAAAATACATTCAGATTTCAACAAAGTGGCATGATCAAAATTGTCACATTCAAAACAATGTGCAATATTAAGATCTTATATTTCACAATCAGCATAAGGAAAAAGTACATTTTTTGATGAGATAAACATCCGAGTATCATACAAGGAGTAGCACGAACATAAAATCAAATTTTAAAGGAAAATTTCATCTAAACATAAATCTGCAGTAAACAGAACCTCAGCATTTAAGAAACTGCTCGGCTGTGCACACTGTACATTTCATTGATATCACGATATCACCACCGGTGACTGGTGAGATTTGCTTTAAGTATATAGATGGATGGTGAGAATTCCAAGTGGATGTTAGGAAGGTATACTCAGCAGATTAGTAACAGGAAAGTTCACATTCAGAGAAACTTCCAGGAGAGCAAATAAACATGAAAAATAGAAAAATTTTGTGTAAAAAGGGAGTATCGAAACTGTATCTGACAGTAACCTGGTAACCTCTCATAGCTCTTTTTATCCAATATCAAATATAAATCAATACCAACGTGAAAAGGTAAAGTTTTATTTTCAGATTCCCTGGAAACGTATCACCATCAAACAATACGATTAAACGACGCATGTGCATTGAAAGTTCACTATCGCAAGTATTTTTCACAAACAAACACAGAATGCAAGAGAATGACGATGACATCACATCAAAAGGGAAATATTATATCAAGAAAATGCCTAGGTAACAGTAATATGAATTTACGATCATTGCATCGAGACAACTTACAATTACCAACACCAATCAATAAGAAGGTTGATGGTTAGTCGAAGAAACGCATCATAACACTAAAAAGATAAAGCTCGAGAGGTTGCAAAAGAGTTGAATAAAGAATCGGGTAGCAACGATGGTCGTAGAAGTTGTAATCACCGATGTCTCACAGTATCTCGAATAATAGACCAGTATGTGCTGGTCGGTACATCCGTCACCATATACATGTATAGTAAGTTTCCTTGTAACATACTGTACATGTTCGAATGATCAAAGGCTGGCAGGATTTAGAAAAAGAAGAAGAAAGGTATCAGCTAGAAAGAGATACCTGCAGGAACGAGCAACTCTGGCGAGGCCATCTGTGGAGAAGCCGGAGCACTTATCCATCTTCAAATCTACGAGGACGCGGCCGCGAGCCTGGACGAGAACATCGAGGTCGTGGTCGCTGATGATCATGCGGCGGAAGTGGATGGACTTCAAGCACTGGAAGGCGATGGCGATCTGGTTGACCCAGGGAGTGGCGTAGCCGCCCCAGTCGTCGGGTATGAGGTTAAACATGGCGGCCCGGGGCTTGCCCTTGAGCTTGAGGGACTCCAGGTGGGGGAACCTTCTGGTGAGGCGGTCGGGGGTGGTGGAGTAGCACAGGGCAATGGTGATGTGCTTCCTGGTGATGGCGTCGAGGTGGTACCACTTCTTGCAGACGAGGGAGATGGCGTCCCTGTCCCAGGGGTCCTCCAGGTAGCCCATGACCCTCTCGAGGGCGGCGTCGGATATGTCGCCGAAGCTGCACATCCGGCCCAAACTGCGCCCCTCCATGGAGCGAGTAGAGGGGTGCCTTGTCTTCGTGGTTGGGAAGAGCAAATGCAGAGATGGGAGGTGAAAAAGGATGGCGCGGGATTGGGGAAGTTGGTGGAGGAGTGAGTTACAACAAGGAGGCGACGATGATGGGAGAGGAATGAAGAAACCCTAATCGAGGGACGGAATGAAAAGAAGGGAGGAGGGAGAGATCGGAAGCACCAAACTCAGCGCCGCTCCCTGGCAATTCCTCGCTCCACGCGAGTAGGAGGGCAAGGCGCACCGCCGCCGCCGCCGGCGGCAGATGATGAGAGAGGTTGTTCGTGTAACGACATTGATGCCCCCTCCACCATCGGGCACTGCAGCAGCTCAGACAGAGAGGAGATGGGGAACGGCAGGGAGTGGTGGAGAGATGCCGCTGCATTATTATTATTATTATTATTATTTTCCGAATAACTTTATTGGGCTTAAATTCAGGAAAATTATTATTCTACCAGTAAAAAAATCAGTCTTCGTCATATCCTCACGGAAACACCAAGCAATCGTTGGGAATTCTCATTCCCCGAGACGATCCCGCGCATACAATTAATCCTGAATCGTGTGTGTGTTCAATAGATCGATGTGAAGAAGAATACGAAGTCCGTTCACAAATGTTCGATCTCTCGCATCCGATTCCGGTCGGATCAACAAGCCGCAGGTGGCGGTGGTGGTGGTGGTGCTTGAAGTTACACATCTTACACAAGAAAGAAGGAATCGAATCGATCCCCTTCCTCTCCACTTGTGCGCCACCACCACCATCTCAATCGGCCGCAGCTTTGGGTTGCACCAGCGGTCGGCTGTCGTTCCAACCCCGCATGCATCGCATCCCCATGCCATGATGTTCTACACGGACAGAGCTCAGAATCGGAACAGACAATTTAACGGCCATTCAGCGTTTTCAAATGCTCGCTCACTCACACACACACACATATGGTCGTTGATCATACTCTAAAAAAGAAGGCACCTTCTTCTTTCCTCATTTTCATGTTCCCCATTTTCTTTAACAGCTAAATATAGTAATACAAATTCCCCTCGCTCCTGTGCAGCATCCACCCCCCCCCCCCCCCCGGGGTTCAAGGAATCTCCGTCATCTTGGGGCCCCTGGAGTACTCTCCCATTAATCTCTCCACATCTTTCCAGAGCAGTCCCTCAACTAGTATGCCATCCTTGGTGAACCTGTCAGCGCATGGCAAGTATATGTCACAGTTAGAACTACTACCATACCCAATGGTTTTTTCTCACCCACTGTTTCTACCTACCAAATGGGCATCAAGATTAAAATTGCTATATAGGATTTTGTTTTGAAAAAGCATGGTAACAGTGATGTTAACTTGAAATGCACAGCCATTAAAAAAAAAAAAAAAATACAAAAGTAACACACAGATTGACAACGTGAGTCTACATCTCATTATAAAAGAGTCCCATTCTTTTATTTTAGTGTAAAACTGGTCGTTCTCTATGCAGGTAGATTGATGGTAATGCATCAATGCTTCCTAATGACAAAAATCAAAAGAAATCATTTCAATAATTTGTTTGATAGGCAAGTGTTTGTTAGGGATTGTAAAAATAATTAATTTTATATAATTTAGCCTAAGATTTAAAAATCAACCCTACATAGTAGGCTTATAGCATTAGGTTGCTGTTTGATAGGCATGTGTTTCAAATGATAAGCTCATATAACAACCCTAACATGGGTTGCTGTTTTAAAAACCAACCCTATTCTGCTATACATGTGCAATGTCGGTGCTCTGTTCGCAAATATCATGGAAAAACCACTAGATATCTTAAAGCTGGAAACAAGAGTACTAAAACCAATGAAATGGTGCTAGAACATTGACCTTGGAGTAACCAATTAACAATCACAAAGTAAACCAAACATACTTGCATAATTGCAGGTCTGGTAAATTGATAATTTCAAGAGAGAGAATGATAAATTACTATGCAAATTCCATTCCTCTACTAGAGATATTATTCAAACTTCAATAAATCCATGTATCCTACTGTATCTGCGTATGCATGCTAAAACAATTATTCACTTTCGTATCAATTAAAAACACCATCTCAATGAGTTTTAACATAAACTGAAGAAAGAAGAATCAGAATCACATCTTTAGTTAGGGGGTATAAAGATACAACTAATCCTTGTAAAATTACAATAACACTCTACTTCAGCTAATATGCATCATCTTCACACTGGCTCTGGTTTTCCAGTTTAGAATCAGCAATTCTTGATGCAAATTCTAGACTGAGCTCACTTCATAGACTAACTCATTTACTAGTTTGTATCCCAATGGTGTGGTGAATGCTACCCCAAGTGCATTTATATGATACTAATTCCTGTAAATAGAATGGCCTAGATGTGGGGTTTTATCATACAGAATTATCGGTTGTATACGTTGATGATGGAAGTGAATAATAGTGGTGAACGACATTGAGGTGAACTGCATGCTCACTTGTCTCTTTGCAATCTATATCTTTCTTGTTGCATTTTTTCCCCTGAAATTTGCTAGCATGTGGCAAATAACATGGCAGGGTTTTCATTGTGCACTTTTATTGGAAGTAACAGTACCAGGATGCTTCGACAAATATTTCATTGGGTGCATCTCGAATTTGGAAACAAAAAGACCAACTCCAAGAAAGTCAGTGACTACATACTTGGGTTACAATGAAGATCGACAAGTACAACTAACCATTTCGTGACACTCTTGGTGAGTTGGACTGGTCTCTTAGCAGAAGCAGACTTGAGGTCGGTACTGGAAATCATGAGTGTGTACGCTTCAGAAAACCTTGGCAGCTTGGACGAGATCATAAGCCCGGTACCATTGAAGGAACCCTGTGTGCAGCAAAACCACAGTTTTAGTTGAAAACAAAAACTTTTGAAGCTTCTGGCTCTGCAATCGGCAGTGCGATGCTGGGAACTGAGCCCCACTTATTATCAATTACAAAGAAAGCAACAATAATTGATTAATTTCCCCCCGCAAGCAGAATTTCTTGTGATCAAGTAATTGAGTTCTAAAACAATAAGTGCAGGTGTAAAAAAAAATCTATGACTTCGGAAAATTTTCGATCATTGCACTAAAGTAATTGAATTCTATTTATTTCATTTGCAACACAACAAGAATTTTTACGGTTTTGGATTTCTGAACTTGGATGCGAAGAACCGTAATTCAGAAGCAATCTGGTTTGTTGTACCAGAAATTTAGCAGATGATCTGGAAAATCGATGCATCACAAAATTGTAGATGATGATAACTTAGAAAAGGGGGAAAATGATAGGACTCACGGGAAGTGGGCGGGTGAAGAGGATGGCGTTCTGGTCCTTGTTGTAGAAGGAGACGAGCAGCAAGAGTACTCTGGAAAAAAGGTACTTGAAAATCTCGAAGAGTCAAGGATGAAGAGTCAAAGAAAAACGAACAAGAACATAAATAAATACAACTTGGGATTTTCCGCTGTACTAGAGTCGGGAG
Source organism: Amphibolis antarctica (assembly GCA_024699675.1). Lineage (NCBI taxonomy): Eukaryota > Viridiplantae > Streptophyta > Magnoliopsida > Alismatales > Cymodoceaceae > Amphibolis > Amphibolis antarctica. Next base: position 18,139 of record JAMKPZ010003274.1, read on the forward strand.
GGAAGGATATAAGATGATGCAGCCGAGGAGGAAGCCGCTGTTCTGTGGGAATTTGTCGCTGGAGTAGAAATGGGCGACGAGGGCAACGACTATGCCCGTGAATCCGATCAGCAGCTTGAGGTTGTGCATCCTCACGTCCTCCGCGTATCCCTTTCCGGTGACCACCTGGGGCGAGTGAACAACGACGACAGGGATGATGTTGTGCGACGGATCTGGTGCGCTGGATGGATGTGTGCTATACCTCGTTGACGGACTCGTCGAGGACGCGCTTGACGGAGGCATGATCCAAAAGATTCACGCTCTTCCGCTTCGATCTGGAAATGGGGGCGCTGCTGCTGCTGCTCGGCATCTTTCTCTGCTGTCGTGCTCGTCTGATCCGAGCGTGCAAGATGGAACGGATGAGTGGATTTGTTGGTTTCAATACGAGAAATTCATTGTTTTTAAAATCACAAAATATGGAATGTAATTACTATAATTAATATGTAAATTAATTAGAAAATAAATAGTTACAATATTTTAAATCATAAATACGAGCACTTTTTAATTTTTAAGTGTTGATTTCGTTGGTAATCAAACTTAACTGCAGCAATTAAGAAATATGTAATGTTTTGTTATCTTGTAATTTGTTGTTCTTGACATAACGATAATTCTTTTAATTTTTATTATTATTGAAGTTGCTTTCTTTTTGGGGGGCCTGAAGCATCAACGAAATCCACGGAATTTTTGTTAATTTGCAACTTATTACAGAATAATTCACGAAAAACCATGGAAAGCCAAACAATCCACAAGCAAAATAAACACAAAATGAACCAGTGATGGAGAAACAATGACTTTAAACTACGGTAAAATTATCTCAAAATAATAACTTTAAACCATTAAAGTGACATCCTAATGGTTAAAAGACCTTTTACTAAATCATATGATCTTAAGTTTGAACCTCCACTAATGCAGTAAAATTAATTTCAAATAGAAAACAAAAGGACTAGAGAAAGAACCACCAAATTAACTGGAATCTAAAATTTACTTCTCTCAAGAGACAAGAATGGTATCCGTTGTTGGTATTACTGCTATGTTTTGAACAATCATCATCATCAGTATTATTTTTGTTTGTAGATCAACAAATCACCTTGACCATGTTTCAAGCACATACATACATACCAGCATACGTACATCTATCTATATATGTATAAATACATACATACATACACGGATGAGATAAATCGACTTGTTATCCAATGAAGGAAGCTACCTGAGAACCTGGTGCCTTTTACCGGTACTGCATGGAGGCTCCTCCATTCCATATAATCCAAACCAAACAAGGGAGCTCCTTGAAGAACGATGCCAAGCAAGCTCAACAATGGTGGCACAGCAGCAACACTTCATGGATAAAAAGACTAGAGGAAGAAAACACGGATCACAAAGAAAAGGGAAAACTAATCACCTCCAACCTGGTGCTTTTTAATGATATTGCACAAGTCACAGTGAAACGTAAAAGAATTACAGCACTATTGTTCAGAAACAACATCGGATGGCATTTGGAGCACCACAGACCTCAGACTGTGATATACCAATCAGGAGGAACACAACATGGATCGCCTTGTTATCTCAGTTTGCAGGTGCAGCCCCTCCTTCATCCCCTGCTCAAAAACCAAAATACGCCATGAAGCAAATTCCAAGAAATAAGATTAGAAGGCTACAATCATTCATGCTAATATATAGATGGGAATCATCGTTACTCTATGATAAAAGGACCTTAGTATCTTCACACACATACATTGGAATAGTTCGATTTCAATTAGGTGTATGTATCATCACCATTTCTTATTGGTGAGTCCACATGTTGGGCAACAAGACAAATCCCTGGAGCAGTGGATCAGTTGCCGGAGCAAGGAATGGAGGGCATGTACCAGACACCTTTCTGTCCTCGTCTTATTCCACCATTCTCTCATCTACTGCCTGTTCGTGTAAGCATAAACTTTATAGGACGGCCCCAATCGAGACCCATCGTCAGGCAAGAAGACATCAGGAGGAAGAAGGGCACAACACCAGACAAAGTGAGCATGTGTGTGATTCAGGCAAAATCCTCATGTAATGATTGTGTGTGATGTCCCTCTAAATGTAATACACACCTGTAATACACACCTCACCGCTCAAAAAATAGAGACAGGGACCTCTAACAACAATTTCATATGAATTTTGTACACCTAGACAAACAAAGAAACAGGGAAGGTTCCCTCCAAGGATCACAGGCTCATCATTTAATCATTCAAGTGGTATTTCTGAGTCGAGACGAGCAGAGTGTATGCAATCTGCCCTCCTCACTGTTTGGATTAAGCCAGTAAGGGTTGTATGTATTGGGAATAACTAGTCAGCAGAAAACCAATGTCACAATAACTCGAGCACTTTCTTTGGTCTAATGTCAAACTTTTACTAGTTTAATGCTTCTTCACTTAAGAAGACACCAACCTAGCTAGTTGCTTTCTTTGAGCAGTGATCAAATAGCCTTTCACCAAATTTAACATCAAATCCTCTGCTTTGCGATTGCGAATATCTGAACTAAAATCTTCAAATTTTGAAATTACATTGCGTTATGGCGTCATCTCTCAATTATAAAATACAAATCCATTAGTTCGGACAAACTACCTCTCCCCTAAGAGTGGGCATATTCATCATACGGTAGATGTTGTGTGTAGCATCTAAGCCTCTGGTTTCCTGGTCACACCCTCTAGCATCTGATCTCAGGGAACGGGACCATGCATAAATACCCCGATCCAACAAACAATGAAACTTACGATAAAAGATCAGAAATTAGAAAAACCCAAGTGGTATAAGATATGCAGCAGTGAAGAGTTGCGTGAACGATGCAAGTGTGTTTATGTTGTAAATAGAGAAAGAAGATGAGCTTACAGGAGGAGGAAGACGAACTAACCTTCACCATCGTCTTCTTCTCCGACGCATTCGCCGTAGATAGAGTTGAGGTAGTCGACTGCGGAGCTGGTAAGGACCAGCTTCTTTGCGTCCAAGACGTCGAACAGGTTCAAGGTCCTCGGCGTGAGCATCTTGATGGTCTTGATGTTCCTGCTGGACAGCCGGACGCTGTCGGGCACGTCCATCATCAGGAAGGTGGCCTTGTCCGAAGGGTGCAGACCCCACCTGCCCATAGCCTCGATGAACCCCTTCGTCTTGGGCCTGTCGATGAACGCGTCGGCGAATCCGTCCTCCACCACGAAGGCGTCCTCCGCCGCCGCGGCGCTGGCGATGGCGGTGGACAGCGCGAGGCGCTTCTCCTTGCGGTTGATCTTGGAGGACCAGTCCTTGGGCTTGGGACCGAAGACGACGCCGCCGCCGGGGCGCAGAGGGGTCCGCTGGGATCCGCGGCGGGCGCGGCCGAGCTTCTTCTGGGGGAAGGGCTTCTTGCCGCCGCCCCGGACCTCGCCGCGGGTGAGGGTAGAGGCGGTTCCGCGGCGGCGGTTCTGGAGGTCGGTGACGACGCCGCGGTGGACGACGGCGCGAGCAGTGTTGGCATGGGCGGACATGAGGGAGAGGAATGCGTCACCGATCTTGTCGCCGGTGGCAAAGGAGAGGACGGGCAGCTGGGAGGCAGCCTTCACCGAGAAGGAGGAGGAGGATGCCGAGGTCGGCTTGGGGATGAATAGACGAGATTTGGGGAAGACGGAGGAGGAGAAGGACAAGGAAGGGGGCGACACCGTCGCTGCCATCGGCATCTCGCCGCCAGCTCCGCTGCCTCTCTGCTCCCTATCGACTGATCTCATCCACTCGGACATTCAAGCGTAACGTCACTCTTGATGATCCTGGACCGTCAGATTCTTATCGGATGGACTTCATCACGTGAAAGCTTCCTGCTTCTGAACAAGTTGATGATGTATTTTTTATTGGTTGCACGACCCCTTCCTTATCCAACAAAATCAACCAAAACAGAAAATTACACAAATCCAACGTACAATGACAGTGGCGTCTCGTTAGGATTTAAATGCTGATAAACTTTAAAAACCATCACTATTCAAAAACCATGCCCTTTCCTTTGTTCAACAATATGTACATATTTTACAGATTTTTTCCCTGTTTTGCCGAGCACCATCATCATCGCAACAATTGCTTTGCTAAGCTCCAATTGTTGGAACAAATCAACAGTTGATTGTACCTAATTTTACCTCCATATGAACCTACAACCTTCCAATCAAAGTTACCACCTATGGTTGGAAGACAAGGTTTGGGAGAAAATACTACGCCAAATGTCTCAACTCATCATATCTGATTTACGGGCGATCAGCAAGTGAGCTCCCTTCACCAATTCCTCTTTTACCATGAACAATACCGCTGCCGCCAGGACACTCTGCACGATCTTTGTGCTCATTCCTTTGTAGAACACCGAAAGGCCTTCGTGGCGGATCATCTTGACAATGCAATCTAAGGTACCTGCATCAACAAACATAAGTAAGGGTCCTCCCTGTCGGGCAAAATTCTGTGCAGAGATTTTGGTCGAACATGGTTTTGCAAAGCCATCCAAAAGAAATACTTCTAAAAGAGCATAAGTTTCAAAAGAATAACTTTACTTCACAATGCAGCGTTAAGAATAACTTAATATATAAGTAAGGGGAAATTCAGGTTGTTTAGGTTATATTATTCATGGATAAATAGATTCTGTTTTGAAAAGAAAATGGGGCACTGAGAAGTTTAGAATGATAGAAGAATAGACCAACCTCTGTACCGGAATCTTTCATTAGCAGTCTCTACTTGCTTTGCTTGGAGTCTAGACTGAAACGGCAAAAGTAAATTTCAACAAAAAGCACTTTGTTTCTTACACTACTAACAGAATTCTAATGCTAAATATTTTCTTACCTTCACAACCAGAAGTGGATATGTTGCAACAGTGGCTCCAAGTTTAGCCAGAGCTCCAAGAAGGAAAGTCTTCAATATGAGAGCATAAAATTTATAACAAAAGTTGGAACAAGTATGTATAACAAATCTTCTCTAAAAGTGACCAAGCAAACCCCATACAAAACATGAACGAGGCATATGCAAGTAACACAAGAAGGAATGAAGCATACACATAACAGATCTACATTTACTAAGGTCTTGGATTAAGTACAATCTAGTTGGAATTTCCATGGTAAAGTGATAGGGGAAAAAGACTCTTCTTGTTTCAGGTGTCGGTTGCTCTTCAAGAGCAATTAATATATGATATGCCCTTAGGTTTATACAATCTCAAAAGTACATCAAAAATTTGAAATTTTGATTGGCATACTTCTTTTGTCCAAAAATTTGGAAATGTTTATCATAGATGGCTCATTAGTGAAGGACGATGATCAACACTCAAGATTCTAGGTTCTTTCCCAGCTATAGGGATCTAGGTCTCCAAAAAGCCAGGCACTCAAGATATGAGGTCAAAATGGAGTACTCAAGGAAAAACAGAGATGACTCTCTAAGTAACGGAAACTGAGTTTGCAATTCTGGAAAAATAACCACACATTAAATTGGTCAATTTATATATGATTTGTGACAACACAGTGATGTCAGGTTATGGAGTTCGCTTTCTTTTTTCTTCATTTGGGTGAGGAAACTATTGCAATTAAATGTCATAAAGATATTAAAATTCCGATATGTATGTTACACAATTAACAAGAAAATACAAACAGTGTCAAGAATAAACCTACCTCAAGGGCAGTTATTCCATCAGCACCTTTTACACTAAGAGATCGTCTTTCTTTGAGTTTTTTCAGTAGTGTCTCATACAACATGAATTGTATAGAAGGGTTGCTAACCTGCAGAAATATGTAAAAATTGAAAATATTTTCCAAGATGCAGAGAGAACTTAAATTACTTATTACTGACCATGATAAGGGTTGGAAACACACCCTTCCAAAAACCCATAACTCCAGCTTCATTATAAACTTCGCGAACCTAAACACTGAGTATCAGTACTCAACTGGAAATTTGGTTCCGGAAAGGATGCAACCATAAAAACAAATGCATTCTGTGAGAAATGCAGCTCCATGATTTTTAATGTCGATTTTTTTAGTGGTCTAGAATGAACCGTAAGAAAAAGAACAGCAGTGACATTAGCTGCTCAATGAACTACAAAAAGAAGCAAATACCACATGACTTGTTCCATAAGAATGACCCTCAACTGCGGAAGCCTTGTCTACCATGTCTAGCACAATGGAAGGAGTGGGATGTGTCTTTGCCTTCTTCGACTGAGTCTAGGATCAGGGGAAAAGGTTGTCAACACAAAGGCCAAAAAGGAGCATCCATAAGTTTGAAATTTGACTCTGACTAAATGACTTCACCTGCATTCGAGTAACCACCACCCATATTGGGTTTGTAAGCAGCACATTGATGCACCTGCATTATGAAAAATTTAACAGGAAGGAGAATTACTAGGTATGATGTAAATGTACTGCTATAAGCTAGCTTTATGAAATGTTTAATGTGGAATTCAAAGAATGAACAGATCTTGGTCAGCATGAAGTTTGTCTGTCTGTTTGTACAGTTGTTCTCTTCTTGATAACAAAAAGATTTAAAAGCTAAGCTTCTTCGATACAAAACCTCACAAACTTCGAATGAGGTATATAGATAATCACCCTGAGAGTGCAGCGATCGCAAGGGATTTGAAAATGCCCACGGTTCCGTTGCCAACGCCCTTCATCCAACGAGCACGTGCAACGTTTTCTGCCCTGTCCCTGAAGATTTGGTAGAAATAGTAGTAGACACCCTGCGGTGGAAAATCACATGATTGGGTAGTTGTCACGGTTGAAAGCAATGTTGTGGTATGGACAACAAGAAGATCATGTGATGAATGACTGATTGCATATATTTTGCTCTCAACTGAATTAGGGAATGCAGGTAGTGGGTGGCGGAAATCATATCATCGGATAAAGAAAGAAACCATTTTTATAAATTTAGTAGTAGTTTACAATGCGTGCACGGCATGGGAAGCAATGGTGGTAATAGTAATAGTAGAAGTAGTAGTGGTTATAGTAATAATAATAATAATAATAATAATAAAGTAAAGAAAGAAAGAGGAAAGGGGGTGGTGGCACCACCGGACCTGAGAAGCGGCGGTTCCGACGAGAGATGGGGCAAGCCCACCGTAGAGGCGGTTCCAGCCTTCCCGGTTGGCGACCTGGCAGAGCAGTCGAATGGTATGGCCGGGATCGGTGGTGGGGGTGGTGGTGGTCGGGTCGAGATTACGATCCGTCTGCTGGCGAGTGTTGACCTGGAACAGAGCCATGATTGCAATGGAAGGAAACAGGGAAGAAGAGCAGGGCGGAGGCGAGAGGGCCGCTTACGGTGAGGAGAGGGTAAGTGAGGAGTTGGGCCACGATGCCTCCGCCGGCGCCCGCCAACCCATTGATCACCGCATGCGATGACGACGACATGGTATCCCTAGATCAACAACGACGATTGCTGATTTCGTGGGAAGGAGGGCTGGAGGGGAGAGAAATATTGACCATGTACAGCGACGTAATACCGAAACAACACGCCGCTATCATAAGAAAATATTTTTTGAAAAAAGAAAATAATCATGATTCAATAACGAACAAAACAATTTCAGACCCCACCTCTCTTTCTTGTCGCGGTTAATTTTACATGTAAATTAGGTTAACTGTATTAGTATACTCTGGGGTTAAATCATACCGTAAATCAGTCTTACATAGAAGGTTGCATTTTATTAGAATCGAATTGATAGGGATCGACGTAAGGACACGATTGAGACTTTTCAACCAATTTGATATGGTACTTTGCAAAACGGTATACTAAAATTATCATACGAAGAAGGATATATCATTTTACTTGAGCATTGTTTGAAAATAGGTGAGTTTGACATGTACATACATGACAATGAAGGTCGTTGTCCAATGTGCACGTAAAATGTGCCCGCCTCTTAGCGAAAATTCAAAAAGGGTGAATGACGAAATTATCCAAGTTTAGCTTGTATGGGGTGATAGCACTTTGAATGTGAGAGGGGTATTATCGTCATTTCATATTTGACATGCATGATGAAAAAATTTCTCATATTATCGTAGACTCGTTTGACAAAACATATGCATTGCACAATGAAAATCTTTTTAAATTTCATTCACAAACCATATATTGAAAACAATATATTGGCAAAACAAGATGGTAAATTTGACACATCAAACCTTATATTGGCAAAAAAATTGTATACCAAAAGTACAACTCAATGTTATGCGATAGTTTCGCACAACATAAATAGGTTGCAAAAGTCACACAGAACCAATTGCATCGGGCCGAGATGATTACCGAAAAATTAAGATTAATGTGTTAATTAGTTGTGAAAGAAGCAAAGGACGCCAATTGTAAAATGGATCAAACCTTTGTTGATTGTGTATTTTAGGCAAGGAACCATTAGAAAGGAAGGAAAGGAAGCTTTGCAGATGTAGGCCTCGTGCAATTGAACAATTGAAGAACTCTAATGCCCATGCTTTCCCTTTTCGATCGATAACAATCGTGAGCAACGTAACAGATAAGATAAAGCTGAAATTGGTTGGAGGGCACCAAACTTTGACTTCCTGGTTGTTTGTCAAGGTCTTTTCATTAATTAGTCTAAAATACAGATCAATGTGTCGGTACCTTATAATTAAACCCGATGAAATGTGGAAGGGAAGTAAATTTTCAAGAGATATACACTAGCAAATAGGGTGTTCTCTAAATCTAACCTGTCCGCCATCGTTAGCGAAGAAATAATCAAGAGATACCAGAGCAGCTGTAGTATAACATTCGGAAATGACTGGTCTTTGCCCAAGTACGAAACTGGCAGGGCTGAAGTAGCAGGGGCAGTATACATTCAGAAATTAACGACAAAATGATGCAGAGGATATGCTGAATCAATATATGTAGGTAATATGGATGGTAGAGTAGGGGAGGAGTTGATGCGTGCGTATAACACCATCCATCCATCCATAAATCGATCAGTGAACGGAGGAGGAGTGGGTTGGATGATCAGTTGTTCCTGGGGAAGAGGGCTCCGAGGCCGGGGAACTTGTTCTTGGCGGTGGCGTTGCTGGGGACGGAGACGGAGGTGGCGCGGCCCTTGTCCTCCACCTTCTTCAGTATGGGGTCCGTCTCGAGCAGCTGCTCGTCCTTCCGTATCAGCCCCACCAGCCACTCCAGCGGTCCCTTCTCCTCCACGCCCCCCCCTCCACCGTTCCTCCCCGTCGCGCTCGTCCTGGACCACGCCCTGCCGCCCGCCGCCGCCACGCCGCCGCCCATCCCCAGAGACGCCATCTCCGCCGCTTCTCCTTGTTCGGATCGCGTGTGGGGGTGGAATCGCGATAACGGGGTGGGCATGTGGTGGTGGAATCGCAATAACGGGGTGGGCATGTGGTGGTGGAATCGCTGCCTATTAATCACTCCTACCTCCTCGTCCACATGTTTATCTTATCCATCCCGGCAAACCAACGGGGCCCGTCGATTAAATTATTGTTGGAATTAGATTACGATTATTTTGATTCACATTCCATCGTCACATCGTTACAGGGAAGTGGAGATCCATCGGCTGCCGTCGTTGCTTCTTATTCCCCGGTGTTGACGACGTCCGACTCCCGAACGGTGGCGCTCATTCGGCCGTCGGTCCCGACCAGCATCCGGTACTTGTCCCTGCGAGTGAGGCTGGTGCACTGGAACCCCAGCGTCGCGCCCAACATGCTCTGCACGTCGTTGGCCACCTCGATGGGCGTCCTCCCTCCACCCCCGCACGTCCGCTCCTTCTCCAACCGATCCAGGAAGGTGATCTCGTACGTCGGCCTCGGGTTCATGAAGAAGAAGTAGGGGTCCAGCATTTTCCACCCCTTCGCCGTCGTCCCATGGAACATGCTCTGCTTCGTCTTGATCCCCACCGGCGCGATCCGGTCCGTCAGCTCCGCGAACAGCGCGCTGAACCGGAGGAGGAACGGCTCCCGGCAGGTGGTGCCCTCGGGGCATATCACCACCTCCCCCTCCTCCAGCAGTCGCTTGATTTCGGCGGCGTCCTTGTCCCTCTCCCTCGACAGCGCCACCGTCTTCAGGGGGGATATCAGCTCCGACATCTTGCTGATGCTGTAGGTCACGCAGCTGATCTTCCGTCCCAATGCGACGGCCATGACGACGGGGTCGAGCATGGTACGGTGGTTGCACACCAACAGCACTCCAGGATGCCCCGTCTTGGGTGGGAGGGGAGGTGTCCCCCTCACCACCAGCTTGGTCCCCATCATCCTGTAGCTGTGGCGGACGTACTTCTCCGGCAGCAGGAGGTTGCCGTAGATCCTGACGAGGGAAAGAGCAAAACCGACGGGTAGCCAGAGGAAGGTGAGGAGAGCCACGAGCGGCGTCGGCCTCTGAACCAGCCTACCGTCGTGGACGACCACCGAGCGGAGCAGCTTCTCCCTCGGCACGGGTTGGCGCAGATGCGTCGCGGCCGGCACCATACGGCCTTCCTGCATGCACGCAGTCGAGAAGAGAAGATACGACGGACGGCCACACGCATACATGGTGGATGTTGTAGCACTAACCTTGCAAGCGGACATGAAGTCGTGATCCGTTTCCCTGTCACCGATGCCCAGATCAGGGAGGCCGCCGCCACCGCCGAACTCTCGCAAGAGCGCCGTCCTCTTGTGCGGCCCGACGAGGACGCCGGGAGGGGCGACGAAGCCGGTGACACGGCCGGATCGGGTTACTCTGAGCTCGGTGCCGAGGACCTTGTGGGCACCCAGGTAGGGGCCGACGAAAGGCTCCACCATGACCCTAGGGTTGGCGGTGACAATGTATCGCCTGCCGAAGGAGCTGAAGACCCTCCACGTCTCCGGGTGGACGTCATCCGCGTAGAAACAGGGGAGGACGGAGCGGGCCACCATCTCCACGTCCCTCAACTTCAGCCCGGCCAAGGAGACGAAAACGATCATCTGGATGGCCAACGCCTCGGACAGGAATGCGTACACCAGATACAGGATGGGCGTCGACGCCAAGAGGAGGATGGCCCTCGGCAGGCTGCCTGCTTCCAGCGCGACGAGCATGTAGTATGGGAAGGAGCTGCGGGACAGGAGGAGCGTGCCGTCCAGATCTGCAGCCACCGTCTGGTCCGACCTCCCCTCGGAGGTGCAGTCCCAGTCCCAGATGGGCTTGAACCTTGTCTCCATCTCAGACCCCCACGAATGTGTACGTTCGTGTCCGTGTCCGTGTCCGTATAAATATTGTTGCTCGGACGTAAATGTTCGAATAATGAATGAACTTGCAATCCTATCGGGTGGAGGGAGTTGAACGAACGCCCCCACCATTTTCACATCTCTGCGGTCACAGTGCAGTTGGGAGTTGGAAACCAAATCTATGGCACTACAACAACAATTTGGCAAACCAACCCAAGGAGGTCTAAGTCGCCACACCCCTACCAACCTCTCTTTGCCGAGTTCAAAATACCATGCTTTCTGTAGTGCAGCATGGAATTCTACTTACGTTACTCAGGGGTGACAATGAAATTTTACCGAGGCAACAAAGCTTACCCACCCCGTCCCGTTTAGCTAAACACAATGGCATGCATGTTCTATTGACGTTCAAACGACCGGATGAAAATTCATCGTTCCTCCACATTTAACTCCCGTAGAAACAGGCAAGCAAGCAAGTTCTCCTTCTGAGGAAATGAAGCTAATCTTCTTTTATGACAAGTCCATAAAAACTTGAATTTTAATAAATTTGTAATGATACTTTTCCTTTTGGCATTTACTAGGATTTAAACGTCGATGAAAACTTCCGGTACAGTGGCTTCTGGTGATTCGAGTTCATTTAATTGATTATTGCAACTGATCGAAAATAAAGTTGTGCTTACCAACCTTCTGCCATGGAAGTTTCTAGTCTAGATATCCCAAACAGCAAACCACAAGATAAATCATATGGGCAGCTCGCCACTATCGGCAACGACAACCTTGCTTTTGGGAGTACCACTTTGTCGCCCTTCAGCTTCAACCTTGTAGACAACATCCATTCCTGATAGAACCTTGCCAAACACAACATGCTTCCCATCCAACCTATTCATTCAATGATAAATATCAGAAGCACCAAACCGCACCATCAGGGATCCATGTTAAATGCAGCATTTCTTACCAGCTAGTGGTAACCGTCGTGATGAAGAACTGCGAGCCGTTACTATTTGGTCCAGCATTTGCCATGGACAGAATCCCTGGATACAAAGATTCCCTACTTACTACTCTCACCATTTGTCATCAGCTCCACGTTTGCCACGTGGAATATGAATATTTGAAGATGCGAAGATACTTTATCTGCTTACCTGGCCCTGTGTGCTTGAGCTTGAAGTTCTCGTCCGCAAATTTTGTCCCATAGACGGCCTCACCCCCTCTACCATCGCCTAGAGTAAAGTCACCACCTTGGATCATAAAACTAGGGATGATTCTATGGAAGGAGCTTCCCTTGTAGTGGAGAGGCTTCCCACTTCTCCCGGTACCTTTTTCTCCTGTCATTCATGGTGCACTAGTGAGAAAGCATACACTCACTGATGACCATTGACCAATTGGCATTAAATTGTAGTAGGCTCACGTTGATAGTTTCCCGTAAGCATAATACATATAAACCTATAACTAAAGCTCACTCCAGATTCCTATCACATGCTTCAACCGTTTGTCCAAAATACCTTTGAAAACTAATATGATAAAATAGTGCACATTTTGAAGTAGGGATGATTATCAGATACTAATCATGATCCATGTTTTGCATATGTTGATATTTCATTCAAATAATTTGAAGTATTTTGTGGATTAATAATGTTAATCGTTAAAGAAAATGATGTCTCAAACTTTTATTATTATTTTACTAAGCTTAATAACCTTGGCAATGTTTATTTGTCCACATCTAATTGTTTATAATGCATGGTAGGTGTAAAGAGTAGATTTCAATTGTAAATAAATTTACTCATAAATCTAGACATTTTTCTATTTATTAATAATAAATAAGTCTGTTTAGAATTTTACTTGCAATCAACTACATATAAAATTTAAAAAATAACTATTTTTAGTGAGAGAAGTATGTGATAACATACTATTTTTATATGAAACTAAAATGATACGATAACAAAATATATGGTCAGAGTGTCTGGATGCTCAATTTTGAAAGTGACTTGTCAACTAGCCAAGTCCACTGACTCGTAACATTCCCAACTCAATTCTTAGTGGTTCAACCATAAACCACTTAAACCATCTGGGGCTTCCCTAGCTCTTTCCTTCTGGTTTGGTGGTACTCATTCCCTGTTTCGATGGTGGAGAGGGTAAACATGGGGGTTTAGTCCATGCGCATTTATGAATGAACCGATACTTATGGAGGGGGTGCATTTGAATGTTTCTGTAGAAGGTTACACATTCAAGACTGCAACCTTCTTGATACAGATGCAAGGGATTCCAATTAATACTCTCATGTCTACTGTGGTGAGGAAGTTGGGAAACCTTCTAGGCAAGGTGAAAGATATCATTCTAGTGGGGGGTGAAAGGTGCTTTCCCAGGTTTCCAAAAGTTCAGCTTGATGAGGAGAAACTGTTGAAAGTAGAGGCTCCCATAAAATTCAAATATAAAAGGCCACCACACTTGATTAATTGATGAAAAGGCAGGAAATGATCAATTGATGAAAAGGTCAGCAACAGCAATGAAGTCTCCAACATGGGGTTAGGAGTTCAAGTAGCTCTTTGCCTATAAGAATAATGGCAGCTGATACATGGTGGTAGTGAGATGTTGGAGAAGGACTACTGAAGGGATGCACATGGGAATGGCAAACTGCAATCAGGTAATAACAAGAATTCATTAAGTTGACAAAACACGGCAGCATTTTTTCTTGCAAAATGTTTCCCCGTGATTCTAGAAAATCCGCATGATTTTCTTAATTCTTATGCCTTCCATTCTCCCTATGATTTATACTATAAAAATATGACAGCGATCCAAAAGCTTGGAGAAAATAAGTTTACATACCTGTGCACAAGGCTCGGAAATTTTCTGCAAAACAATTATAATTTTATGTAAATACCAACGAACCATGGAATGCCAGTATCTAGTAATATGCTTGAAAGGAGAAAGAAGCAAATAATGATTAAAAGAATCTTAAATGTCAAAATCCTTCAATAGTGGTATTTAAGATCTACTTGAATTAGAAAATTCTTACCTGCAGTCTTAGGCACAGCGTTCCCAAAAAGGCCCATAACAATGCGACCTGTAATCAATATGGACAGATAGACACGTTATGGAATCAAGGAAAATAATGAGTTTGTTATTTTTAACATAAATAAATAATGCAATAAGTATTACAGAGCAGTTTTGTAGTTGTATGATTACTTACTCGGTCGGTCCCAAACTACACATGTACTTCTCTTATTGTTTACATACATAACTTGCATCGATCAACGTGTAAACTACTTTTCGTATCGTAAATAGATGATTCAAAGTAAACAAATATCAAATTTGGACCCTATGAGGTTGTCGAAACTCATCATCATCAAGGTCGAATGTGAAAGTACAAAAACTTGTTGAAACGTCACGTGGCATCAGCAACATAAATGGGTATGATGAGGTGATCAAAAGCAATCAGCAACAGATAGATGAATAGGAAGGGGGAGAGGGAAAGTACACTTTCAACACTTAAAAAACAGACAAAAGAAACGTCTTACGGAAGAAGAGAGAGAGAGAGTAGAAAAACTATGGAAAAAGGAAGTATTACCGGCGGATTTCCCGTCGATCTCAACATCGAAGTAAACCTTGTGAGTGACCTCTTTCAAGCCCTTGGAAGCCTTGGCCTGAAACAGAGGAGGAAAACGAACACCAACAATCTCATATCGGGAAGCAGAGGCGTGAAAAACAGCAGATCGGTGGAACATGAATCGAGCAGTCGTGGATCTGGAATATATACTACACAGGAAAGTAAAGGAAGGAGAGGGATGGGGAAGGCACACTACGTAAGTGCGTGCAAGCACCGTACCTGGACTTGTGCAAGCATTCCGAACACCGCGACGAAGCAGACGAACAGGCCGCGTACGGTCGCCGCCATCTCGGTCGTGGTATGATTACCCCCGTCCCGTGCTGGGGATTTCAGGCTTTCCGCCGATGGTGAATGGGGAAAGAAATGTTGCAATTCAAGCCCTCGATTGTCACATATTTTTGATTCAGGACCCGTTCCGTCGAACGTTCTCGATTCAGTCAACCTATTTTTACAAATTTTCGATGAAATTATTGTACCGGTTAGTAATTTTTTTCTTGATAGATCTACATTAGAGTGAGATCTATTTTACATGTAGAGTAAGTTGATCAAATATTATTTCTAATTATTAATACAAATTTTTATTACTCACACAAAATCAACAAAATGATAGAATATTTTATTAAAGATATTTTACACATTTTTGGTTTTAACTCTCCACCAATCTTAAAGCCTTCGCAGAAGGGGCTTGAATCGAATACTTAAACTAAGACTGATACACGGTAATTTAAACTACAGTGAATTAAAATCACGCATATGAACAAGAATAAGGCCACAATTGATTTAGATTATACAAAACTCGGCATTGTGCATAATCAAGATTATAAGTATTTTATGATGCAGATATCGCATGATTTTAAAATTCTATTCGCATTTATGGAGAATCATATTTAGATGAGGTTATACTCGAATAGAAACATATAATCTAATGCACAATCTCATAACTGACAAGTTTTTAGGATGGTTCAATGTTAATGAAGTCAATGTGGGAATCTACCAGAATTAGGCGTTTGTGGACTACTTATATATCTCAACTAGCTAGAATCTCTCTCTCTCTCTCTCTTTCTGCGAAGATGATTTCACCGAGTTCCACTGATGAAGGACAATTTTAAAAGAAAAGAGAATTTCTCTTGCTTCGATGTGTACTTGTTGTAGAGTAGAATGTGTAAAATATTTAAACCAGGAATGAGACACAATAATTTAAACTACAGCGAAAATCATGCATAATTAAACGAGAATAAGGCTACATTTGATTTGGAAACGAGAAGGTATACAGCCGATGATGCGACAACTACAATTACCGGAATACATCAATAATAGTAGCATATATCATAGAAGATTTCATATGCAGACTCTACTGCACGATAGCAACAATATGAAAAACACAAGTCCATATTCATAGCCCAGGACTGTAAAGCTAACTAGCTAGATTGCCAAGCCAGAACTCGATTCCATCACTGTGTACACGAGCAGAGCAGATAGCCCAGGACTTCAATCCTCATTAAGTTGCCTTCTCTAATCTCATTTATAGAATCAATGCGACGGTTTTCATAGTCAAAAGGCAACATGTTGCACATATGATGGCAGAGAAAGACAGTGGAAATGTTGGGATATAATCAAATAGAGCATATGGACGAAAATAAGACAGGTGACATTGGGTACCAAGCAGAGACGCAGCAGCTTCTGGTTGGATCCATCATTCGGAGCGGCTAGCAAACCTTTCCACCTTTTCGTCATTCAGATTGATCCCAACCATCGCCTCTCCCAGTCCACAGCTGACGTCCGCAAGGATGTCGGGGTCACTGTAATGCGTGACGGCCTGGACGATGGCTCGGGCGCGGCGTGCGGGGTCTCCGCTCTTGAAGATGCCGGAACCGACGAAGACGCCGTCACAGCCGAGCTGCATCATGAGAGAAGCATCGGCGGGGGTGGCAACGCCGCCGGCCGCGAACTGCACGACAGGGAGCCTCCCCAGCTGCTTGGTCTGCATCACAAGGTCGTAAGGTGCGGCGATGTTCTTGGCGAAGGAGAAGACCTCGTCGTCGTCCATGTTGGTGAGAGCGCGGATGTCGCCCATGACGGATCGGACGTGGCGGACCGCCTCGACGACGTTGCCGGTGCCGGCCTCGCCCTTGGTGCGGATCATGGCCGCGCCCTCGCGAATGCGGCGGAGCGCCTCGCCGAGGTCGCGGCAGCCGCAGACGAAAGGCACGCGGAAGCTGTGCTTATTAATGTGGTGCCGATCGTCGGCAGGGGTGAGGACCTCGCTCTCGTCAACGTAGTCAACCCCGATGGCCTCCAGGATCTGGGCCTCGACGAAGTGGCCGATCCGGGCCTTGGCCATGACCGGGATGGTGACGGTGCGCTTGATCTCCTTGATGAGGCCGGGGTCGCTCATGCGGGCGACGCCACCCTGGGCGCGGATGTCGGCTGGGACTCGCTCGAGGGCCATGACGGCGCAGGCGCCGGCCTCCTCGGCGACCTGAGCCTGTTCGGCGTTGACGACGTCCATGATGACGCCGCCGCGGAGCATCTGGGCCAGGCCGACCTTGACGGAGAAGGTCGATTTCTTGGTCTCGGCGATGGAGCCGCCGTTGGTACCGCCATAGAGGGCGACGACGCCTTCGCTGCCGTTGGTACCGGCGGCAGACATGATGGTGGATCGTGAGTCGTGCGGCGGCGGTGAGAGACGAAGACGACTACGACCCGTCGCAAATCTGATCCCTCGATTTTTTTCTTTTCCTTGTTATTAATTTTCCGATGGCGGAAAAATTATAAAATACGAAGATAAAAGCGAAAACACCGTCCACACAACCAACGTGAGGTAAGAACGAAGGAGAGGAGGCTTCGGTCGCCGTCCATTTTTAAACGGATCCAGCCCACCATTTTAGCAACCGATTCTTTTTTAAAAAAAACAAAATTCATTGCTCTAAATTTATTTATATATATTATTCGCAGGAAATTTGAAGGCAAGCTTGGTGGGCCATGGGACGTGTGAAACTACAGATAAAGCGGATCGAGAACAACACCAACCGGCAGGTTACGTTCTCCAAGCGAAGGAATGGTCTGATCAAGAAAGCATACGAGCTCTCCGTGCTCTGCGATATCGACATCGCCCTCATCATGTTCTCTCCGTCCGGTAGGCTCAGCCACTTCTCGGGTCGGCGGAGGTGAGAGTTGTGATGATGCAATTCGCTGCTGCATCCATTTTCGTCCATCTCTCATCAGTTAAGTAGTTCATGTGCTTAGGATTGAAGATGTTCTTACCAGATACATCAATTTGTCCGATCACGACAGAGGAGGGTGAGTACATCTATCCTTCTGTCATTCATCTTCTTAATTGGTTGGAATAGAAAGCAGAGGAAAATAAATCAAACCAGGTACGAGAATGAATTCCACACATTTGCTTTTTCTCTTCGGATGGAATGAGTTCGGTTGCTTTATTTCTTCGGCTGACTGACTGTTTTCGTCTCTGCATGCAGTGCCATCCAAAATAGAGAGGTAGCCTTTTTTAATTTGCTTATTATTGATTCATGATAATCACGATGGTTCTACGTCCCGTATTGATTACACACTCTCTCTTCATCCTCCTAGTATCTCATCAGAACCTTGAAGAAACTGAAATGCGAAAGCGATATCGTCTCCCAGTTAGCAAAGTTTGTTCATTAATTCCCTCATTTCCTACGAAGAAATTGATTTGCAGATAGAATTAATTGAGTCCCTTTCTCCTCCTCGCAGCCCAGGAACCAACGATAACAACCACAATAACGAGGTAATTACTTAATTAATATTGTCTGTCTAACCATCAAAACTATTTTTTTTCATCGTCATTTCCTCAGACGTACTCCTAGTTGATTAAATATACGTTTCAAATAGGATGTTCAGCAGGAGATTTTCAGTCTTCAACACCAGCTGCAGATCATCGAAGAACGCCTCAGGTTTGACAACCCAACCAAAAAAAAAAACAATAATAATAATAATAATGTACGACACTGACGATACAATTAATTACTATGAACGAATGCAGATTTTTTGAGCCAGACCCGTTGCTGATGACATCTACTGGAGAGATCGATTCTTGTGAGAAATTTCTTCTGCAAGTATTGACTCGTGTTAGTCAGAGAAAGGTACGCGTACGTGTGTATACATATTGTCACACCCCAACACGTGAAATGGGGGTACAATTGCTCCGGTAAAATTTTAAATCCAGAGTATAAGTTAAAATTTACACCATGAGGTAAATTACAGCATCAACTCCTTAATTTAAAATTTACTGTCAAGCACTGCCTGCCTCGATTTGGACTAAAAAAGATATTTTAACCACGCAACACATATATTACATTCACATTTCATTAGAACACATTCAACTTAAGCAACCTTACCCGGCCATTAGTGTTCACCACATGACACTTGGTCATTCACAAGCACAAACGTACGTCAAGGTTAAACGTTTAAGTTCCAGACCATGACAACGACATACAACATATATCGGAAAACATTATCAAACACACAAAACATGACATAGTAACATTAACACATGACATAGCAACATTAACTGGCAAAATTAATACTCCAACACACGACCTGCCAAAAAGCTGCTTATCTCCAACGCAGCAGATTTCGTGAAACTTCACCGAGATGGAGGTACTTGGCTAGAAGTAAACTCTGTCAACAAGTTGTAAGCATTACCAAACATGCATATAAAATCTTGGAGCAAAAAAAATTAGTATGAATTGAAAAATCTAACAGGTTTACAAAAATAATGCACATCCATCAATTTAAATTACTCCATCACGTGGAGACCACCAGGTGTAAGCATGGATTCCAGTGATTCCGACGCCAATGGCCCATCGACCCTTCCCATGGCAAAACCACTCCACTACACACTCATAGTATCATGCCCGACGCCACCACCGCGGATTCCAGCATGGCCGACCCCTCTTGCCCTGCCAAGGAGGCTCTCCTAAAATCATCCACACAGCTTTATCACGATTAGCCACCCATTCCACTTAAGGTTTTACGAGACTAAACCACCGCACCTCCGCAGATGGCATCTACCTCTCTCTCTCGGGTGGTGCTTGTGCCGACGGTTTCCATCCACCGTGCCACCATCTCAACTAAGTTTGATGTAAATTAATTAAAGCATAAACTAGGTTCTCTACGGTACAACAATCTCAATTATTATTATTATTTTTCTAAAATGGTGAAGATGCTTTTGGAGGCACAAGAAGGCATACCGAACGCTTACGAGACGGAGGTGGTGGGATGGACCCCTCCCGAGGCGTCAACCTCAAACCATCCACAACTTGTCAACACTGTCCTACCCCATGATCCTTCTTTGATTGCACCAAGGTACGCACGTTGTTCCATTCGAATCCCAAGCTGCGCACATCACTCCCTTGCTTGCTTGCGCAGGGACCATGGCATTTACGAGTCCATGAATCAAGGGCAGGGCATGCCGATGGAGACGCAGATCGGAGGGCCATGCCACCCCAGCGACGACCACAACGACTGCCACAATCTCCCCACCTGGCATCATGCCTACACCGCCACGGAGCTGCTCTCATCCATCATCCCTCACAGCCCTTTTCCACTAATGCAGGTCTCTTGTCCATGTCCATTATCGGCTTCCATCTGCTGTACGTGATACATCCCATATGCCTCCTTCTGTTCGTAATGTTACAGAACTCGTTTGATGGAACGAACTTGCCCCAAATGCTCCAAGCTGCCGACATAGAGGGCGCCCACGATTGCTCTCACCTTCAAATTCAAGCAACCGATGAGGTTGCCGCATTTCAAGACAACGCAGCCATGCTGCCACATTACCCAAGTCCCGCAGAGGAATTCCAGCACCCACCCACCACCTCTCATTGACCACGCCTACCAACATCGACTCACCGAGGAATTTATGCAGAGTGTTCTCGAAGAACAACAGCAATAACACGATATTACAGTGATGGAGGAGCACGAGCAAGGAATCTCACAGATTGAGAATGGTTGATACCTAACTTCCCTTTGCAAATTTTTATGCACTTGCCCGCTGCTGCACGTGACCTTCCTTTCCCTTGTTCATATATACCATGTTGGTTGTATCTGCTCGTGTCGGCCACTTACCTGCATATCATGTCCAGCTTCAAACGTTACCTGTACGTCCTTCACAATTAAAGTTTTTTTTTCCAAAAAAAACAAACTTCATTTTACATTGACGTCTTTATTGTAGTTGCAACTTCCAATTACGTTTATATTTATAAAAACAAATCTTCAGTTAACCGCACTTGTGGAGCAATTCGAACTATTTTTAAGAAAAAGCAATGAGAGGACCGCTAAGTTCTTGCATCGGCCAGCTAGTCAAAAAAATTTCTGCTACAACAAACTAGTCAAATTTTATCAAAAATCATGCACACCTATGGAATCTGCAAATGTTTCCACTGCACACAATGAATGAAGAACATCCTCATGCAACCACCTTTACCCTATCCAGGACAATCAACTCATTCTACCCACCAACAAGTCAAACAAGTCAAACAAGAATCGTATGCCACTACACAACTCCCAGACCGCAACACTATTCTTGTTGATGTCATAGGCATCTTGCATGTTACTCCCAGACTTTGTTCAACTAATGTTTTTTATGTTTCATAACTCAACATTGATTTAAAATCTTTTAGAAAATTAAAACATGACATTGATTGTTTTGTACATTATTTTTGACAAATTTGCACCTTTCAGGGCATCATCCTACAATAGAGATGATTAGATGAGGTAGGTAGACTGCATAACCCTTGACATGATCCACATCAATTAGCAGAGGTAGGCAGACCGCATGTAGCATTGTTAAAGAGGACATGACCAAACACGAGAAAAGCACATAACTATTGGCCAGTAAGGTCCTTGGGCTCCTCTAGATCTTGAAGCTCATTAACTCGAACCTAAGCCATAGACAAGATCAGCATATGGGAGTTGAACATCTTCACATCAAATCCTGCCAATTCATGTACCATATAAGTGTGGTCTTGGTGGGTGATACCAGTTCCATATGATCAATAACCCTTAGTCCTATCTGGCAGACCAAATTCTCCAATGGTGGTAGATTCAACTACCCAACTTGTGTAACAATGTTACAGGTTGGATATTGATACTATAAAAACCTCCAACAAGCCTAACTGAATGTCAAAGCAGGGAGTAGGCAAGAAACATCCAAGTACTCTGATCTAGACGAGCCTGTTGAAAGTCGGGCAAGTGATGGTATAACCAACAAACTTTGTCCTAGCTACCCTCAAATGCAAGATGGAGCAAAAATGTAAAAGATTTCATCACTCTAGTTTTTGCACCAATTTTGTCATCCTATTATCAAGTTTTTTTATTTTTAAGTTGACTCTGTGTCTAACGTTGGTGCCATCCATTACTCTTCTGTTGAGTAACTAGGTGAACATTTTAAACCAATCGTCCTCCATGGTTAATTATCTTAATAAAAAATCCTTCCGGCGTGAAGCCTCTTTGTTTACCTATTATCTTTGCTACAAGATCATGCACATGTATTTCAAATCCATTACATTGTGAAATGAGAGGTATAAGATTCTCAATATAAGCCCATGATTCTCTATTTTGCATTAACTTGCCATTTATGAGTTTTCTCTGCAGGTAAAAAGTACCTCATGGTCAAGTCATTTGTTGGTGTCAAGTATCAACAGCATATGCAGCATGCATGAAGATAACATTTTTGCTGCTAAAAGAAGGTTACTTAACACAAGTCAAACAAACGGTAAAAAAACAAGCAAAACTTGTTCATCACTAATTGCACCCACATGCATTGAAGATCACAATATTTTCACCACAATAGAAATATGTAGCTGATATTAATTCATGGTTGTGGGTTTCAGCTACTAGAATGCGACAGTTTTCACAGTCAAAAGGCAACATGTTGCACATATGATGGCAGAGAAAGACAGTGGAAATGTTGGGATATAATCAAATAGAGCATATGGACGAAAATAAGACAGGTGACATTGGGTACCAAGCAGAGACGCAGCAGCTTCTGGTTGGATCCATCATTCGGAGCGGCTAGCAAACCTTTCCACCTTTTCGTCATTCAGATTGATCCCAACCATCGCCTCTCCCAGTCCACAGCTGACGTCCGCAAGGATGTCGGGGTCACTGTAATGCGTGACGGCCTGGACGATGGCTCGGGCGCGGCGTGCGGGGTCTCCGCTCTTGAAGATGCCGGAACCGACGAAGACGCCGTCACAGCCGAGCTGCATCATGAGAGAAGCATCGGCGGGGGTGGCAACGCCGCCGGCCGCGAACTGCACGACAGGGAGCCTCCCCAGCTGCTTGGTCTGCATCACAAGGTCGTAAGGTGCGGCGATGTTCTTGGCGAAGGAGAAGACCTCGTCGTCGTCCATGTTGGTGAGAGCGCGGATGTCGCCCATGACGGATCGGACGTGGCGGACCGCCTCGACGACGTTGCCGGTGCCGGCCTCGCCCTTGGTGCGGATCATGGCCGCGCCCTCGCGAATGCGGCGGAGCGCCTCGCCGAGGTCGCGGCAGCCGCAGACGAAAGGCACGCGGA
>JAMKPZ010003275.1:0-13356 GCA_024699675.1 Amphibolis antarctica
AGTCCTTTGTGGCAAAATTTCGGTTCACACTGCAGTAACAATATTAACAATCATGAAAACATTACTAACAAATATACAATAACCCAAAAAAATGTATAACAAATGTTACACATGGTAGCTTGAAATTTTGCTACCATTCATTGTTAGCTCCTTCCGGATTCCGACCTATTCTTATTTGTGATTAAAAATTTTCATAATTGTCAATCCTTCCATAGTTTCTCGTACTTATTCTTCAATTGTAGATGTGTCCTGTGTATTCTAGTCTTCTCGTACTTGTTAAGTGAGATACAAGCTTATATCCCAAATTTGCTAATTCAATACAAGTAGTTAAAAATTCTAGAGTGAGAGCATCATCCCGTTCTACCCTTGATGATGTCACCCATTTTCCCTTTGTTTGAATAGATGGTGTCTCATGACGTACTTGTGATGAATTTGGAGTATTATTGTTTGTCACCTCTATTGGTAGTTCATCCAATCCAGTCATCGATCATTTCATAAAAAGTCCTGTTGTCATTCATGTTCTTGAAATAAAAACATCCATTATACAATGCTTGAATTAATAAAAATAGATACATTTCATTCATGAGTACAGCAAAATCCATCAACGTTTGAATAGACAAAAAAAAGATACACTTTATTCACGAGCAGAACAACATCCATCAATGTTTGAATTGACAAAAAAAAGATACATTTCATTCATATGTAAAACATATCTAAAACAATCTAGTGCGATTTTTAACTTCATCTTCTATAAGCCATTATTTGATCTCTGACTTTGCCCATTTGATTCTCATATTCAATGCTAGGATTTACATTATCTGAAGTACTTGGTATATCTCCAGCTACATTGTCATGCTGATGATCATCATCTTCTTGATTCAAGGCTTGCTCATCTATTTGATTTCTCTCATCTATAATGAAGTTGTGTAATACCATGCATGCTATAACAAACCTTACTTGTGTTGGATATAAATACGGAGGCATTAAATTGAGAATCACCCACCTTTTCTTTAATATACCAAAAGTACGTTCAATTACATTTCTTAGAGAAGAATGTAGATAGTTGAAATTTTCCTCTGAACGCCTAGGTTGTGACAAACGGAATTGGGGAACATGATATTTTGAGTTCTATAAGGAGCAAGGATTCCTTTGACGTTTGGATAACCAAAATCAATAAGATAATACTTCCCTAAAATATATAAAATCTAGTGTTAGTAATCACAAAAAATATTAAGTGATATGAATTAAAATTTTTCAATAAGATAATACTATTCATTTGTATGTTCTTCGTAAAAATATTACAAAAAAAATCACAAAAATCATGTTAACAACTAATCTGAGGAACAGAAAAATTTGCTTTAGACGTACTTGAATAGCGAGGACCAATGAGGGAGGACGACGCATAGCGAAGAGGAGCAAGGGAGGTGATTGGGAGAGGCAAGGACGACATATAATGACGAGGGACATGGGGCGAGGGGCAAATGGCGAGGACCGGTGAGGGAGGACGATGCACAACGGTGAGGGGCAAGGATGACGCAACGAAGGGCATGCGGTGAGCGATAAAAGAGGCGAGAGGCATGTGACATGAAGACGTAAGAGAGGGACAGAAGCAGTCATGTATTTTTCACGACTAAAGTGACTACGGAAAATATGAGTCATGTAGCAGTGAGTCTCGCATGAGGTGAAAAATGAATAAAGTTGAAGCGGTGCGCAGGATTTTGGAGTTGACTCACTCGTAAAAAAATAAATGTTTGTTTATGTGACTTTTAAAAAAAAACTTTAATTCACTTTTAAAATTAAAAATTAATGTAAACAAACGCACCTTACGATACATGTGTTGATACGAACGCGTGCTTTTATCTAAATTCAACGAAAACGAGGTTCTTAAGTGTTGTGAGATCTACAAGTCCACAATTACTTATGACGAAGTGGCCACCGAACCCATCCATCTTTTTAAAGTAAAGTGTCGTTGTAATCTTAATAATTAAGAAATTTTTTATTAAATCTTACGATTTTAATTCAAAATCTCAAAAATACAAGAGAATTATCTTAATATAATAATTGTCAAAAAAATCAAAGTAATCATAAATAAATAGTGGTATTTTTTATAAACAATTTGAAGTTGCGTATGCGTTCCGCTTACAGGTAATTTTGTATGAACGTTTAAAATTTTATTTGTTTTTAATAAATTCAAGAGTGAAATTTTCTATTTTCAACGTTTTAAAGTGAAACATATTCTAATAAAACAAATTTATGTGAGTGGGACCCACAAGTAAATACAGACAAGCATTTTAACATTTCCGTTCTGTAAATTCTTACAAAAATATTCTTATGGGTGCTAAAATTTTTTTTTTCCTCGTAATAAGTTTAAAGATGAACTTTATATTTGAGGCGAAACTAATTAATTCATTAAAAAAATAAAAAATATCATCTGTAAGAAGTGTACATAAGTATATTCTTATAGGCACCAACATACATATGATATTTTTTAGGGAAAAAATTCCTTACATAGACTCGTACAAGTAGATATAATCCCTTTATTTGAAGACAAGAAGTTCAATGCACTGTTTCATTAGAACTTATTCAATATAATAGCTAAGCACTTTATTGTGAAAATAAATGCCATCCCACTGGTATTAGGGACATTATGAGGATTGAAGACTAATTTCTTCTTTATTTAGGTCTTGTTAAATGACTACTTGGACAAGTACACTTGTATTTATTTTAGAAGTTAAGATAATTAAAATATACTGATCTTGTCCCATATCTTGTCAAAATCAAATTAAGTTGACCACATTTTAATTGGCATGTATTCAATATTGAAAGGTGATGGTCCAACTCTTATACGTAACTATTCAAAAGAGAAGATTTAAGGAAGCTGGAGGTACGAATCCAAGCACATTAGTATTGTATATTATGGTTAATATGAATTAATAAGATTTTCATAAAATAACAGAAATGGATCGGCAATTTCATATGCCTTAGATGCGAGAAGAATTTGAGAGCAAGACATGAGACATGAAAGGTTTTTAAATTTTTAAGCATTTATATATCATAGAAAATGTTAAATTTTTTTAAGATTTTTCATCATTATAAATATATATATATTTAGCTATTTTCTATCCTTGAATTGAGAAAATCCTTACAATTAATGAATTTTTTGTTATAATATACTCCCTTAACCTTAACTCCAATGACCTTTGTCAACTTTGTAGTTACATTGAAATTCATCTTCGACTCTGTCTTGACAATGTCTCCTTTTTTACATTGTTAGAGAAAATGAAGAGGTTGGAGAAATAATAAAAATAAAAAATACATGTCAATATATGTTTAAAAAATATTAACTTATGATATATAGATGTGGTTGATATATATAATTATAATGAAATTGAGTTTTGTGAAATATTAAATTATGAGTTTTTGAAATTAAATTTTATAAAAATAAAATTATAACAAATGCAATTGAATTTTCAATTTCAATTTATGATTATTAATATTAAAATAAAATTATGTTTGAAATATTAAAATATAGAATATTTATAATTTTTGATTAAATTAATTTTTAAATTCTCTTAATGTGTACCAACAATTTTTTTAAAATTTTAGTTTCCTAATTTTTGTTTTAATTTTTCATTTTTGTTTTCAAAATTTTCATTTTTCATATTTGTGATGTACACAAACTTTTAGTCTTGCACATTTACATGATTTGTTTGTTTTTGCTGGTACTTTCATTTTCTCATTAAAGTTGTTGGGAAATGTTTCAATTTTACTTATTATTTTTAATATGAGACTCTTTTTTCTAATACATCTTTACGCTTGTAAGTCTCTTATTAAAATATTTTACATAATATCTTACATGTAGTATGTATAGACTGACTTTAATACTATGTGAATTTTATCTTACTAAAATTAATTGATTTATAAAAAATGCTCAATTTCACTTATTATTTTTAATATAATAATATTATTTTTAACATACCCTGTGCCTGTGAAGTTAAACCTAAGAATTAAAATTAATTATTCCACTAGATTTTTCTGTACTTGCTTTAAATATTTACCTAACAAAAATATTTTTTTGATGTGAACTAACGTGATTGTTACTCCGTTACATGGATTTATCATTTAAAATAAATTTGTCAGATTTGAAAATATAAAAGCTAACTAGATACAAGCGTATTTCCGTTTGTATTCACGATGATATCAACGAGCAGTCACAATTTCAATAAATTGTACAAAAAGTATCGTTGAACGACATCCACCTCCAGCCGAGTCCCAATCTCTTGTTTCGAAAATTTTCATGAATACAGGATAATTATGGGGTGTTTATACTTTCTGTAAATTAATAAAAATAAAAAAATTTAAAAAATTTATTGTTAAAATATTAAAAATTTAAAAATTAAATATTTTATAGAATCATTTATATACATTATAAAAATTTATATTTAATTTTTTAAAAATTAAAAATATTTTAAATTTTAGTAATAATTTTTTTTAAAATTATTATTATTAATTTTTGAAAGACACAAACCTCCCGTAATCGAAATATCTGCAAATCGGTAGACATTTTCTGCAAAATCCACGTCAACAGAGCTACGTTATTTTTGTGGATCACCATTTTAGTGGAACTGGGCTGGGCTCGCATGACTATTGGGTGACTGTAGCAGCTACAATATTACAAATACATATAGCTTTTTTTTTAAAAATTTATATAAGTTTTACTTAAAATTGAAACTACTGTAGCATTAAACAAACGCTACTTAAAAGTGTATTTGATGATAGTTTTTTTTAACTTTGGAAGTTAGATAGGATTAAAAATTAGAGTTAATTTCATGAATAAAATTAGGATTGTATAATAATTACATAGTAATTTAAGTGATAATATATGTTAAAATTTATACAGTAATAATAATGTTAGTAATGATTTTGAAACCTTACGAAGTTGATTTTTATGTTAGTAATGATTACGGTAAAATATTGAAATCAAACGAAACATTAGTATACCACCAAATGAAGTTGATTTTTATACAGATGCCACTGTAAAATTTTCCAATAAGACAAATTATTTGTAAGAATTTTTATTATATGAAGTATATATTTTAACGATATAATAAAAATAAATTTTTTTACTATAATTATTTTTAAAAAAATAAAAAAATTTAAATTTACGTAACCTATTCGTTTTATCAAACAAAACTTAAAAGATGCCATTCCGTACGTACATCGACAGCAGGCATGGTTTGGATCAGACGATGGACGACACAAATCTCCTCTCCAGCGGACACATCACGTCCATAAGCCAACTTGCAACTGCCTTTCATTGATTTCCTTCGGTGTACGCGGGGTAACAGTGAACTTCATCGAACAGATGCTACAGATGTCATTATTCTTTTACTCGCGCAGCTGCCGTTGGGTGGGTAAATAGTAAAGATGTCTGCTCCGACACTTGATTTGGGCTTCTCGTCGCTGCCCTTCATTGAACGGAGAAAAAGGAGGGGAGTAGCGGTCAGAGGCACGCCAAAAACACCAGCATGGGCTCATCAGACGGCAGAACCGCCGATGATTCGGAATCCTTGGCACGGTGCAAAACAGCCATCCTTGGAAGCTCTCGTACAAAGGCCTCCGTCGAAGCTTAACATATATGTAGAGAGAGAGGGCTCGGTTTTCATTTTCTCACAGAGAAGAAACATTCATTCATTGGTTGGTTGGAAGACACATGAAAAGCCGTGCGGTTTGGAATTTCTGTTCTCCTACATCTGGTGTTCAGCATTTACAGACCCCAAGCGGGGGGCGCAAACCCAGAAATATCTTGTCGCGCACTGTAGGTAGAATACGACGAAAACCAGACGGTCCATGACGTACCAACTTGTCTCTTTTTGGTTTCCTTGACTGCAACAAATATTGTCTGTGATCTACCTGGGCCCGGAGAGCTCCATCTCTTCGACGTCCTCCGAGGACCGCCCGTCGTCGTCATTGTCGAGATGATCGTTGCCATTCACCATGTGGCCAGGCTCGAAGGTGTGGTTCGCCGCGGAAGTTGGCGGTGGCCAGTTGGAAGCCTCCCACTTGTCGGCAAGCCCATCCCCACCTTCGAGCATTCTGACGACCTCCGACATCTTTGGACGGTGGGAGGGCAGGTATTGGGTGCAAAGCAGCGCCACCTGCACCATCTCCCCCACCTCTATTCCATCGTAGTTGTTCCTCAAGTCCTTGTCTATCACAAGGTCCAGCTTCTTCTCGAGGTGGACATTCCTCACCTGCACCAACTCGGAAATGAGAATCGCTTCCGATTGCCGGGTGATCAATCAGTAGCGTGTGTACATATATCGAATGGATCGAGGTTGGTAAGACGGAATTTGCATACCCAATCGAGCATGGCGCCCTTGTTCGCATTCCCTTTGCCGAATTCTACCGCACGGAGGCCGCTGACTAGCTCCAGAAGGAGAATGCCGAAGCCGAAGACGTCCGTCTTCTCCGACGACTGACCCGTGGAGAGGTACTCGGGGGCGATATGCCCAACCGTGCCGCGAACGGCGGTGGTTACGTGAGAGTCACTGTGATCCAGGAGCTTGGCAAGACCGAAGTCGCCCACGACGCCCTCGCAGAAGTCGTCGAGGAGGATGTTGGCGGCCTTGACGTCTCGGTGAATTATCTTTGGATCACACTGCTCGTGCAGATACAGCAGACCCCTGGCCGCCCCCAACGCTATCCTCTTCCTTGTATTCCAGTCTAATGCAGGTTTAGCTGCCAGGGTTAGGTTAGCCAAACCAGTCAGTTTCAACTCACCGCTACGATTAGCAAGGCTCGTCTCTGCGACACACGCGTTTGAACAGAAGCGTGCTGTTCGTGCAGGTCGTCGCAGAGGATCGTCTCGTACGTGGTGTGTGCACAAACTACCAAAAACCGACTCACGCCTGACGTATGTGTCGGGAGTCTGGCCTTGTCGCATAAGCGCGCATTGGCCCGACCCTGCAAGCTTCCAAAGGAACCAAGTGGTCCATGGAACATGCCGTGGCAGACAACATGCTGTACCAGTCCCACGGACCGGATAGAAGCCAGATCGGACGCGCAAGACCTACCTTGCCGAAGCACCGCAGGAAGCCAGAAGGAGAGGTAAACGGAGAGAGAGGGAGGGGGGAGACCGTACCTTTGAGGCGTGACGCCACGCTGCCGTTGGACATGAACGGGTACACCAGGAGCCGTTCGTTGGATGCAGCACAGTAGCCGAGTAGTCGGAGGAGGTTCCGGTGCACCGCCAGGCTTATCATCTCCACCTCTGTCCTGAACTGCGCCTCCCCGGCGGAGCAGACGTCCTTCAGTCGCTTCACCGCCACCGCCGTTCCATCGGAAAGACGACCCCTGCATAAGACAACGACGGTTCATGTTTTTGTCGGCCACACTACACACACAGCGCATGTGCAACCACCGCACAAGTTTAAAACTCAAACAATTACAATAATTTAATTAATTAAAATTACGATAATTTTAATTAGTCGACGAACATAAAAATCATCAAGTATTATTTCGATCCATCATCACACTTATTTCTCTCATCTCTAGGAAAAAAAAAATTACTTTTCCTTTTTTGAAATGGTAAAAACCAAGCATCGGAGTCCCTGACCTGTAAACATTGCCGAAGCCTCCCTTCCCCAATATGTTCTTGGGATTGAAATTGTCGGTGGCCAATTGCATCTCCCGGAATCCGAACTGCCGGAGATTGCCAAGCCCCATCGCCGTGGAAGCCTCCTCTTCTGCAAAAACATGGAACAACAACGGTACCCGAGAATCCAAGTAAGCTGGCCATAGTGCAATCCCCAACGTCTTTCTTTAAGAAGAGAAGGCACACACATATGGAGATTGATACATCGCATTGATTTGCTGATTTTGTAATCATACATGTTTTAGTTTGATCGTGAGTTTAAAAGCAAAACACAGTGATAATCGGAACTTGTGGGGGAGAGACTGTACAGACCATTGATACCCAGTATGAACTGCTGCCTCTGCTTCTTCCTCCACCACCAGAGGAGGAAGAAAATTGTCGTCAATAGCAGGGCGGTGCAGCCAAGGCTTGTCCCCAGTGCAATCACAAGTCTCCTGTGTTTCTTCTCCCCTGTGATTTGGTTTTTTTGCCCAATTAATACAAGACCATTCGGAACAATGCGATATTGGGCTAGTGAGAAAGAGAAAAGGAAAGAGGGAGAGGTACTTTGGGATGATTCCAAGAAGGGGAGGGAGACAGGGATGGTTGTCCTTGAGCATGCTTCTGTAGAATGGTTCCCACAAATCAGAGGATTCCCAACGATGCTGTTTTCCAATCACCAAGTTAAACAAAAAAAAAACCAAGTACTATTAAGAGGTGAATCTGATGCGAGCAGCGAAAGAAAATGATTTGGAAGAAGAAAAAACTGACTTGAACGCTCTGATTGGCATCTGAGGAACAGGTCCCGAGAGGTTGTTGAAGGACATGTCCCTAAAATCAAATAGAACCAGTAATAAAGAAGAAAAGTTTGATAGTAGATTATTGTAAGAAGAAAAAAACAAAACAAGATATTATTAATAGTAGTATTGGTACAAGTAGAAGAAGGCTTGCGATTTTACAAGAAAATGAGCTGTGGGATTTTTGATAGGGACACGGGGATGGAACCAGACAAGCTGTTGTTGTTTAGCCGCCTGCACATAAAGAACAGTAGCAACGGACGAAAATGGATTAGAAAAAGCCCAGGAGGGGTTGATCTCGATGAATGGTAGGAGCAGAAGACGAAGGACGAGAAGGAAAACTCACAGAAACCGAAGGCTAGTCAGCTGTGCCAATGAGGTGGGTATAGCTCCTGAAAATCTATTGCCGGAGAGATCCAGTGTTTGGAGCTTTGGGAGCCTTCCCAGCTCCGGTGGGATCCTTCCTGTAATGTTGTTGTTATGTAGCGATCTGTGTGACAGCGACAATAGAAGAAAAAATACAGATTGGAGCTGGATTAATAGAAGAAATTTTGGAAAGACAAAAGGAAATGAGCGGATGAGATGAAGATGTGTAGAGCTCACATTTGCTGCAAGTTTTTGAGGTCTCCAATCCTTCCAGAAAGTTTGCCTGACAGGTTCTGGCTTTGTATCACCCTACAGATCAAACCCAATTCGTGTTGCTTCTACATATTCGAAAAGAGGAAATTTTTGGGGTTGAAAGCATACAAGTTGATCACAAGATTTTCGGATGAACAAGTGATCATAGGCCAACTGCAAGGATCAACAGAATCTTCATCCCAATTGATTAGAACTCGACGTGGGTCATTCAAACCACCTCTTATACTAATCAAAGCCTCCACTGCCAACGCAAAAAAGAACAATCATCAACCAACCAAACAACAGAAACCGCGGCGGCTGTATATATCAAGCCTGTAAAATTACCTTCTGAATTGAGGGGTACGAAGGCAATGGAGAGGGGGCAAGAAGATGTGTACAGCAGAACGAGGAAGAAACAGAAAAGATGGCCGCAAGCCATTAAAGCTCGAACAGAGAAGACCCCAGCAGAAGTTTGTAACAAGCGTTATGTATACATATATATATATATCAAAGCAAAAACAGGGCTCCGCTCATGATGTGAACCTATCAATGATGGCAACGCTCAGGGCCTTTCCTCTTGAGCTCGACACGCCTGCATGTGCGTTTGGAAGATTTTTCGGAAACCACGGCTACCGCTACTCCAGGGGTTGGAGAGGTGTAGGTGTGTCGTGGTTGGGCAGGCGTGGGAGCTGTGACACCAGGAGGTGGACGAGAATAAGAGACGAGCTTGGAGGGACAGATGAATTCGAGAGAGCATCACAGCACTGATTCCTGTGTGTCAGGGAGCGCAGAATTCCAGTGCAAGAGGTGGTGGTCGTGGTCGTGGCGTTGGCGAGAATGGTGTGTTGTTCAGGCCCACAGCTCATTTCAGAACAGGGCAAAAGAAGATAAAGTGGAAAAAAAAGAAGGAGACGAGGGGGTTGTCTTTTTACTTTTATATATATTGTTTTGCAATGTTATGTTTTCATTTCAAAGATAGATGGTCTGAAAAAGATCTTTTCTTTTTTCTAGATGATAGTATTGTTTTTGTCTAAATATAAAGTTAATGTATCTTTTCTCGTGACGTAGGAAAAACTAACCGTATAATTAATTCCAACCTAAAAGTTTCCTGCATCAGACATTTACGAGGCTTAATTAACAATTGGTTTATATATATACACACACATATATTGCTTTATATATACTGTTTGTTTAGACATTTTTTACGACTGGATGGTAATGTTAATATCAAGAGATATAATTGTGAATCTATAAAATATTTATATTTGTATAAAAATTTAAATTTAAAATTTTAAAGTTTAAAAAAATTCCCACAACCATTAAACTATCGTTTCAATTGTAAATAACTGCAATGCACACAAGTCAGAAATTAATCTTCCCCCTTCTCAGATCCCCATGCTTGAAACTTGACCCTCACTTTTTCTTCAATACCAATTGCTACAACTGCAATGCATTGGATAAATATTATCGACATGAAATATGGACAATGTGGCGTACGAAACTAAAGCATTCCGCACCACAATGCGTGTTTTCAATTTTGTGGGACACAAGAGCTTTATTGTTAATCGCATATGGAGTACGTTCTTCTCTGTTCTTAGCTTTGTTCGATCATATACAGTGTTATCAACAACATTGGTTCTTTTCTTTTTCTTTTTTTTCTTCCCGTCATCTGGCATGCATGCATGTATTAGATTCTCATACATGGTATCAACCCGGCCACTTTGTGTGGGCATGTTACGATGGCCAAACAAGAAGGTGATTATCACGAATCTAGAAACCCTAGAGATAATATCATATGTGCTTGTCGAGAAAGGAGTGGCGAAGAAGGAGCAATCAGCAAAAGCATGCAAGGGCTGGCCCCTCCTGCATATATGGCCCGCTTGGCATCTCCCAACAAAGCAAAAGGCAAGCTCCACTGCCAGAGATGACGGGTGGAATGATTCGTTTGTTTTCCTTCGCATCTCAGCGCGCCGACTGGTGCCAAACGACCGATATCGATCGATCATTCTGCATGCAAGCCTTCAAAAGAAACAAAGAAGTGGAAAACCAGAAGCCAGCAGAGGGGACATGAGTCAGCTTCTTGTACGCGTCTCAGGTGACGGATATATATCTATACACACAACCCGTCCATTCGCCCTCGATCTGCTGTCCTGTACATCATCAGCGCATGCGGAGGGCTAACCAATTAATGCAGGGCAAAGTACTCAGGCATCTCCGGGTTGGTTCACTGTTGATAATGGAACCGGGACGGGAACCGAGTCGAGTACAGATCGATCAATCTCCAAAGTGGTGGAGGGTCGATGATCGAACAGCGCAAGCATGTTGAACTCCACTGAGAACGTACATATTCCAACAAAGTTAGGCGTACTTCATTTTCGATCAGTTTGGAACAGTACTACTGTACTAGTTTCACACGGAATCACCATCAACGGTTCTGTTTATTTTGGTTGAGTTTTAAGTTTTTCGAAAAATTAGATGATTTATGATAAAAAATAATAATAATATTTTTAAAAAAATTATAATAAAATAAGTAAAAAAATGTATAGTATTTATTATAATAATACGATGATAATTTTTTTTCGAAAATTACGATGAATAATAAATAAAATATGTAATAAAATAATAAATAATATTTATTATATTAACATGGTAATAATATTTTTTAAAATTTTTAATGATAATAATTTTTTTAAAATTATTTAATTTAATTAATAATAATAAATCGTAAAAGTACCATAGGAGAAATATGATCAACAGGACCAATGAGCACCAAAGGAGAAAGTACACAGATCCATGATCCATGTACAGTTTTCACACTGTCACACGATAATGCTCCTCCTTCGTTTACCGCCACATGAGCTTCTTTCTTGGATTTCTCAAAATTTAATAAAATTAATAACATACACCTAGCTTGCACCTTCTTTAAATTCTGGTCCAATATAGATCCAAATTTAAGTACGATGTAACCAAGATATAAGTCCAGTGGGAGCCGCATTTACGTACGTTTGGTAGATTAAAATTTACATTCGATGGTATTGGGGTTTTTAATTCAATCTGCTGGAACTGAAAATTAATTTACGTCCGGTGGAATCGGCCGGGTTTTAATTTTATTTGTGTTCCTGGTTTTTATTCTTCCTTGATTTCATTGCTATTCGCTTTTCATCCTTCATTAATTGTCCCTTTGCTGCAATAAGGAATTTTAGTTAATTTTAAAAGTTAAATTTGAAATTAGAATTAATAAAATAAATAAAATTAAAGTTGTATAGTAAATAAAGTGATAATAATTTATATATTAAAATTTATATGATAATAATGATATTAGAAATTTATTTATAATTAAAATTAAAGTTAAAATAAATATTGCAGCTGGAGATCGCCTTAATTTCCCGCCAGGAGACAGTTTTGCGTAGAGTTGGCAGATAAATCACCGTAGGTTCACCATTGACATTAATTGTTGCTATTTTTATAGATCGATCGACGATTGTAATATACGGACTTATATATATATATTTTTTGAAATGACAATGACGACAACGCCGGCCACGCCTGTCGTTCCTCATTTCCATGCACGAGGGAGGGCGACGACAAGGGTATCGTTTGTTTCCATGTTTTAATATTATGTAATCGTATTTTTTAATTTTTTATAATATATTTATTAAATAAATTTTATATTTTTTATTATTCATAAAATTAAATTAATATAATTATATTTTTATTATAAATTATATATTTTATCGTAAATCATAAAATTTAACTTACCTTATAAAAACGTCCAAATAAATAAACCTAAAGATAAGTTATGCGTGTTTGCTATCGCTGATCCATCGAGTTGAAGGCTATTTATTGCCATATTCCTTATCTTTTATGCTACTTATTTATTTATTTTGATTTGTCTCGACTCCGTACCATGCAAATTGTTTTGGGCATGCAACAGCACAATTAATATCATTGTGCTGATATTAATTGGTAATTTTGGAAGCACATGGTTTGGGTTACTTTGATCTGTGATGTAGCACATGGGGATTCAAAGGGTGGTCCCCCGAAAATCACTTAGGCTATATATATATATGGGGGCACGAGTTCTGTAGGCGCCTACAGAAGTCACTTCTGTAGGCGTCCGTCGATCGTGAGATCGACGATTGAAATTGAAAATTTTAAAAACACTCTCTCTCATGCACGTGAAATTTAAAAACACTCTCTCTTATGGCACAGGTGAAATTTAAAAATACTCTCTCTCATCAGCAGGTGAAATTTCAAAAGACTCTCTCTCATGCAGCAGGTGAAATTTAAAAACACTCTCTTCTT
>JAMKPZ010003276.1:0-41030 GCA_024699675.1 Amphibolis antarctica
TGAGCAAAACACAGAATTCAAATAAAATTTGCAAAAATAGCAAGTGGGTGGAGCCCAACATGACGAAGAAGAGATGGGGCGTCATCAGTTCTCAGCCACAGAAAAACAACAGGTGATCAGCAACTTCAAAATAGAGCAGCAGGAGGCCAATGCCAACCTCTAATTTAGCAGCGAGTATCTGAAGCGAGAAACAAAGGATTAACATCTGAGCCTCTGATCACATCATCTCCTCTGCTTCCATTGAGCGCAGCAGAACTCAAAGCTCACTGCAAAGACAAAATGGCAACCGTCAATTTGAGCAGCTGTTGTTTTTCTTGTGAAAGGAAAGGACGGAGGAGGCCAAACATGGTGCAGATGGGAGGCTCTTTATCTGAAATAGGGAGCAGGGGAGGGAGGTATGGGTCTATCCCAGACCTAACAGCAAACAGTGGTTGCATGGAGAAAGGATCCGAGAAATCATCAGCAGGTTTGCCGAGGAGGAGATTGATGGTTGATTTTGGGATAAGTTTGGTTTCTGGGTTGTTTTTGGGCCTTCCAGGAGATGGATTGGCAGTGACACAGGGTCTCTTGGCTGGGAGGATTCCAGGCCTATCTGAACCTGATGAAAATGGTTAGTTCCTTTTTTATCCCTTGCTGAAAGGGTTGCAGTTGATCTATTGTTTAGGCTCATTGGTGCATGGTCCAAGTAGTTATATCAACAGGTACCAGAAACATTGCTGTGTGAATAGCATACCAGTCGGTGAACTATATATTTCAATTAACAAACAAACAAAATTGGTGTGATGTGGTTTCACCCTTATGTTTATTTCCTAATACATCTACGGTCAGCTCATTTAAATTACATGTACTACAATATGAAAAGTGCTAGATATAAACATCATCTTCTAATCCACGCAGCATAGCATGTGATTTTAGTTGTGTCATCTATGAATGTTCTCAGTAAAAATAACCGCCTAGTCAGGTTATAAGGTTCAGAGTTCAGGCTTGTAATATCTTTCTCTAACTGTAAGGTATTACTCATTCCATGCTGTAACTCCCTGTGACGGAGAGAAATGAACCATGTTATCCTCTCCTGAGGTCTGCCATTGTAGCATTTGGCATTTTTATGAAATCACTCCTCCATGTTCATAAGGAAAGAAATTGCTCAGACAGGTTGGAGGACATATCGTAGACCTGAAGACAAATCAGGTGGCCATGGTGTTGGTTGGAGTCCAATAATTCCTTACACATTTGCAGTTCCCCAAGAGTGGGAAGAGGTCAAGCACCATCCCTTCACTTCATGTATTTAAGCAAATCCTAGTTCTAGAAAATTGAAGCATAGAAAAGCAAATCTTAATAATTAATGTTTCTTTCAGGTTCCTGTATCAATTGCTGACCTTGGGGGAACAGAGATTGACTTGCGATTTGCGAGCTCCAAGGAAGGCCGTCTGTATGTCATTGTGGCACCAGTTCGCAGATTCACAGGTGAGACATCATTTCTTCAAATCATTAATAATATAAGTACCTCTTCTATAATATCCATTTTTAATTATCACATTCTCCACAAGCATACCCTGTATTTTTTTTTTAAAAAAGAAAAATATTAAAGATCTGAATTTTGGTCGATTTCATCTGAATTGATGTAATTAATGTGAAACATCTGTTTGCAATTTAGATGTCGAAGGAGACGCCACCATTGATGAGATTGGAACACCTGAGAAAGTGATCGATGCTTTTGGTCCAGAGGTTGTCGGAGAAAATGTTGAAGGGAAGGTTCTAAGCATGGAAGTGAAGGAACATTCAGGAAGAAAATACTACAAGTTTGAACTAGAACCACCCCATGCATTCATCATTGCAACAGCAGCAGGGAACCGACTCTATTTGTTCAATGTTACTGCAAATGGTAAACATCATTTTTTCATGCTTAGCAAATTTTTTCCCACACAAAAAGGGAAATTGAGTAGGCTCTATTTAATGTACAGGTTTGCAATGGAAGAGGCATGTGAAGGACTTGAAAAGGATAGCAGACTCTTTTCGTGTTGTCTAGATTCACCATCAAATTTTCAGATATCCTAGTTTGATTTTCTAGGAAGTTGACGGTGTATCTGGATTGATGACATGCAGGTAGAGTTGATAGCAAGTGCGTACAATTCTAATCATATTACATCTCTTG
Source organism: Amphibolis antarctica (assembly GCA_024699675.1). Taxonomy (NCBI): domain Eukaryota; kingdom Viridiplantae; phylum Streptophyta; class Magnoliopsida; order Alismatales; family Cymodoceaceae; genus Amphibolis; species Amphibolis antarctica. The sequence goes on from JAMKPZ010003276.1 coordinate 2,153, forward strand.
ATAAATGCATGCTAGACATGTATTGTGATCATATTTAAAATGAAATATAAAGAATATAAAGCAAAAAAAAACACATACCGCCCGTACACAAAGTTGGGAAGCAAGTAGAAGGATTTCACTTGCAGCTTCTCCATGGGAGGAAAATTCTTCAATTAGATCTGGCAGCAATAGATACTGTGTTCCCATAAATTTTTGAGAACGTCTGTTTCCAAATGATAAAACACCACTTACTTTATGCACATCCTGTTACAGCAAAAGATGCTCCCAAAAATTTATACACCAAAGTGAGAAAAATTCTTGATTTGTGGTTGCAGCATAATTAGCCTGTGGCCGTGGTTTTTCCTACCATGCATCTGACAACATAGATAAAGTTTTTGCACTTGCCTCGGTCTTGAAATGTCTTGAAGAACTCCATTTTCTTAGTAGATGACGCATCATGAAATGTAAATGTCATATTGTCATCTAGAATGAATTACAACTACCATTGTTGAACAACTTCCTCCGAATTCTCTAAAATAACTGAGCTGTACCCTGGAATTTTTTGATCCCCATTCTTACCGCTCCTTCTCAACCTCTCTGCTTCCTCCCAACATTCTGAAACTGCATAAATGTTTGAAAGAGTCACACGAGTTGCATCTTTTCCGCCGAAATTAACATCGAATTCATTGATTAATCGGTCTGCCATATGCGCATCTGAATGGATTTTGCAAGCACCAAGGAAACTACCCAAGATGACATCATTTGGCTTTACAGGCATCTTTTGGATCAAAATGTAAGCTTCATTCAATCTTCCTGCCCGACCTAAAAGATCAACCAAACACCCGTAGTGGCCTATCTCAGGCACTAGCCCATTTACCTTCATCTTATTGAATATCTCAAATCCTTCCTTAACATATCCTCCATGAGTACATGCTGAAAGAACTACAAGAAATGTGATGTTGTCAGGCTTCTCTTCTAACTCCATCTCTGCAAAAAGTTCAAGGGTCTCTCTACATCTACCATGACTTGAAAACCCAGAAATCATAGAATTCCAACATGTTCGATTTCTTCTTTCCATCCTCTGGAAGATTTTTGTTGCCTCCTCAAGGTCTCCACATTTGGCATACATATCTAACAATCCACACAAAACAAAGATGTTCATACTGATTCCTATCTTTTCGATAAGTTCATGAATCTTTCTACCCGTCTCCAACGAACCCAATTGTGCACAAGCTGACAATGCGCTAACAACAGTCATCTCATCTGGTTCATGACCGTCCTCCATCATCTGTGCAACCGCCTTAAGAGCCTCGTTGCAGCACCCATTCTGCGCATACCCAGCAATCAGTGCATTCCAATGCACCAAGTTCCTTATCGGAATCCGATAAAAGAGTGTCCTTCCTTCCTCAATATCCCCTTTCTTGAAGTACCCAGCAACCATCATCGACCAAACAAAGAAGTTCCGACATGGCATCTCATCGAATAACCGCCTTGCAGCATCCATCTCACCATTGATCGTGTATGCGTGCACCATTGCAGTCCATGTTTCCAGAGTCTTCATCTGGAAAGGCATTCGGTCGAACAACCACCTTGCGGAAACCGTGTCCTTGGTCCTAGCCAGCCCTTCTATCATCAGCATCCAACTCACTGGTGTCCTATCAACCATTTGATCGAAAAGAACGGAAGCACTCTGCGTCTCTCCATTCTCCAGATACCCACTTATCATAGCATTGTGGGTAACTGCATTCCTTTCAGACATTCCGTCAAACACTTTCCTGGCGTCGGCCAGATCGTGGCATTTCCAGTAGAAGGAGATCAACGCCGTTCCAACCATAACATCAGAATCTTGTCCCGCCTTGATAGACTCCGCGTGTAGTGACCTTCCAAGCGGAAGGAGTGAAAGGGAGGCGCATGCTTTGAGCACCAATGGGAAGAAGGGCTGCTGGATTCTGTCAAGGAGAACCTGCGTGTACAAGAGAAGCGATTGGACGTAGGAACCTCTGGAGTGGTAGTATTTTATTAGGCTGGACAAGCGAAAGGAGGTTCGATTGCCTGCGGTCAGGTATAGAGCATGGAGTTGTTTGTGAAGGACTTGGCTTGGAATTCGAAGATTCAGAGCAGTCATCTCCTTCCTCGAGACAGAGAACGGTTTGTGACGATGAAATTTGCCGTCATGGGTATCACAGCATTCATCAAATATTCGTCGATTGCTTGTTAAAATCGGAAAAACATGAACAAAAATTTGCACCAGCAATGTATGTGAATCTGTCGTCGTTGTTGCGGCAAAAGTGGTCAATTTCGTTCTGTTTCGCCATGACGTTGTTTTTACGATTATTACAATAAAAATATTACTTTGTTTAAGAGAAATGACGAGCAATTTTTTTAACTCAATTATATAATAATAATAATTTAAATAATAAAAATTTATATATTAAAATTATATTATAATAATAATGTTTCAATTATTTGATATTTAAAATTAATTTTATAAATAAAATTATATAATAGTTAAAGTAATAAAAATATTTACATTAAAATTTATACAGTAGCAATAATATTAAAATTTTTATATAAAATTAAAGTTCAAGTTGAACCTTATAATTTTAGTGTATCAGTAAAGTTTTAAATTTAAAATAATAAGTTAAATTTCAATCACTTAAAGTTTATTTAATAACTTTTATGAAAGTTGAACTTTGTTATAAATAAAAAGTTCAGATCATCAAGATCTAATGATCTATGTATAAATGATGATGATGATATAATAATAATAATAATAATAATAATAATAAGATGCTTATAATCGTCGCTTTGCTTGCGTGATCGGAAAGGAAGAGTGCAATTTGCGAAGAGGGCGAGATGGCAGCGATGGAGGTGGAGACAGCGCCGGCAACAACTATCAACGTTTCCGACGGCTTGAAGGGCGATATGTGTTCGCCGACCACGACGGTGCGGGGTGCAGGGGGGGAAGGTCTCAGGCAGTACTATCTCCAGCACATACACGATCTCCAGCTGCAGGTCCGCCAGAAGTCTCACAATCTCAGCCGCCTTGAAGCCCAGAGGAATGATCTCAACTCCAAAGGTTGGTGAGAAAACAGTTTGCACTATTACTTGTTTTCAGACAATTTTGTTGTGGTTTTGTCGAGCGTGAGGGCAAAAGCCGCAAAACCTTGATTTGTCGTAGAGAACGAAAACCTAGCATGTACATTGAGCTTAAGCTAGATTTCATTCGATGAAACGCGAAAAGAAAACCTAGCTTGTCTTGGAAGGTGCAACCCTAATTGAGTAGAGTTTTCATCGTTATTTTTGTTTGCGCAGTGAAGATGCTGAGGGAGGAGTTGCAACTTCTGCAGGAACCTGGGTCTTATGTCGGTGAGGTGGTCAAAGTAATGGGAAAATCGAAAGTCTTGGTCAAGGTACTATTGAATTTCTCATTTTGGTTTTCTGAAGCTGCTGTAGAACTTTTTAGGTAAGAAGTGCCATTTTTGTAAAAGAAGGGTATAACGCATGGAACTTCCTTCATCATCGAGAACATGAGTTCATCGGATCCATAACTTTTAAATTCAACTAATGGACTTAACCAAAAGGCTAAAGCCGTAGTAGTATGGTCAAGCACAAATAAAGTAAAACTAAAAGATTTTCTCTTTCAAAAATGACTCAAGGATGGTGTATACCAAAATCAGTGAATATGATACACTTATCTCAACGAATCATAAGAATAATTATGTGTGTAGCAGTATGAGACTGTATCTTGTGGTTCTTGCTATGCCTTAAGTATACATGTTGCTCTGCTAAAAAAATGGCATGCATGTTCCCACTTTCTGTCATGTCCAAAAATTCACCACTTGCTCTTATGTGGCATGAATGTGTTCTCTGACTGACAATTTTTCAGAAATTCCACTGTGGAGGCTAAAATTCATTGTAAGTGAAAATGTTAAAAAGACAGTGTGATGGTTACCAAAAATGTTTTGATTCCTTTTAAGGTTTACTTCAATAAGTCAAATTGCACTTGGAGTTGTAACTTCTAGATTTGGAGTTCTCAATAAATGTGTTGAAAATTTAACGGTTTGATTGTATTTCTGAAATTTGAAGTATGGTTGTTTGGTTGGTGAAATTTTGCAATCTTGGTGTTGAATCTGTTCTTTAAAATGCATTCATGGAAGAAAATACACTGAAGTCAGCATTCCTTAATTTCTTGAGCCATTCTGAGGGACTGCGACCATGAAAAAAGGCTCCTTAATTGCAAAAATGTCCTTTTAACTTGCAGAAATCAAACATGCCCTTGGAGGATTCCCAAAAGATAAAAAACATTAGTAAGGTAAAAGAAAACAAGCGAGAAGAAATTCTTTGGATTTCTCATTTTTCTAATGATGAATTGCTAAAATAATACATAATAGGAACATTTTGTAAAAATTTTGTGACACATAGACGCCCACTAGATCCACATGTATCCATCCCTTTTATTCTCCATTATTTTACTTTTACACTGCCCTCTGTCCTATTTCAACAAGTTGACTTGTAGCATTGATGCTCTTTCTTTTTAAAGCTCAATTTAAATGATTGTCAAGCATAAGTGCATTCCATTTCATCAGAACTTATTCCATCCCATTATCCCAAGAAGCCAAAATAAATGCCTAGTGAGATATAGCCAAATAATTTAAACCTTTTAGAATTTGTAGAAAGGTCTTCACAGTTTATTCATTTCTCTTTCAGGATTACTTTTTCCTAGTCTGTTAGCATATGAAAGGGCAGGGCATGGCTTCTTGTGGATGCATAACAAGTAATTGGTGGATGGGTTCCTTAATCTCAATAAATGAGTATATCAGTTGTAACTAACATGCTTAATGGATCTGTAATTTGATAAGGGTTGTTAATATAGAGGACAACTGAAAGTCGGCAATGTCTTCTTTAGTGGTCAGGGGTTATTCATTCGTTTTCCATGGTTGATGCTTTGATGGTTCTTAGGCAGAGAAGTTTTTGACGAGTGAAAATTTGTGTTTTCAATGGCAATAACTTCATATGTAAGATTAGATATTGGATGTTCATGTGTGGAAAGCTAGAAATCATCTTTGATACAAATACATGACTTCATGTTTTCTTATTCCGAAAGCATAAAGCATTTTCCTATTTTCATTTTCTTTACATTTTTCTATCTTCATACATGCAAAATAAACTATATACTACTAAAATCATCTTTATTTGTTGGAAATTTTTAAATGTTTAATACTGTAGTATGTTGTTTAGTAGGAGGCATATTGTCATCAAAATATTATATTTTTATATGCATTTGATGACATTATCATCTAGTTGAATGAATGGATCATCATTGCCATGTTACGTGTGCTTTCCCTTTTTGTGATTTAGTGTCTTCAATCAAACTATTGTCTTACCTGTTGCTCCAAGTGTTTTCAAGGGTGTCACCTTGTGAACTTTTCACGTTGAATAGTTTGACTTATCCTTAATTTTTATAATATTTTCACCTGGGGCCATGGATCCGTTTGGGTATTACGTGGTTCCACACTTCCACTCCTGTTGACATATTTTCTACATTACAGATGAATAAAAAATATTCATAAAGGAAGACAAGAGTGACCATATAACTTGCATCTTGATAAGTCATGACATTATTATGTTCACTCCACCCTAACAAATCCTTCAGTCTTGGTTGCATTTTTTATTTTTCACTAAACATTTCCATTTGAATATAAATTATTCATCAGCAATTATATATAAATTCCATGTTCAATTTTTTTCAGGTGCACCCAGAAGGAAAATATGTTGTTGATATTGATAAGAGCATTGACATAACTAAGATTACTCCATCAACAAGAGTTTCCCTACGCAATGACACTTATGTTCTTCACTTGATTTTGCCCAGCAAAGTAGACCCTTTGGTTAATCTTATGAAAGTAGAAAAGGTTCCAGATTCTACCTATGACATGATTGGCGGTCTTGACCAGCAAATCAAAGAGATAAAAGAGGTGTTGTAATTTCTCATCTTTCTCTTTACAGATGAAATTTGAAGTTTCTATGTATCAATAATATTATATTATGTATTGTCTGTTTCTTGCATGAATACGTGTATTAAATCGTAATTAGCATGCTGAAATAAGTTTTTAACATTAGGTTATTGAGCTTCCAATCAAACACCCTGAGCTATTTGACAATCTTGGGATTGCTCAGCCAAAGGTTTGCATCATTTTATTTGTCGTTTTTATCTCCTATCTAAATTAGTGTTGCAAAAAAGAAATAAAATTCTTCTTTTTGCAGGGCGTCTTGCTTTATGGGTCACCTGGCACAGGGAAAACTTTACTTGCGAGAGCTGTAGCTCATCACACTGACTGCACATTTATCAGAGTTTCTGGTTCTGAACTGGTTCAGAAATATATAGGAGAAGGGTCCAGGATGGTTCGAGAACTTTTTGTCATGGCGAGGTATGTTGATAATTTTATAATTCCTCTTAGTGGCACATGAGATTTCCTTTCGTGGAAATTTCTGCTCTTGTTTTATAATTAGTAGTGATTTGTGGTGATCGTTAATACTCAATACTAACATAAAGACTGTCTTTGAGCTTTTTTTTTCTCCCAATAAATTGAGTGTACGGTCCTGTTTATGAGAAAAAATGGCATTATATACAAATAAAAGAAGCTTCATTATAAATTTTATGTAAAATGTTATAAATTTTGGATTTAAGAATAATTTTTCTTCTTACTTTAATTATTTTTTAAATATGGTCTTCTCTATTACAAAATTGTTTTTAGCATCTTTATTTATTTGCATTAATTCTCTCATAATTGAATCATGCTTTTTTCTTCTGTTTTTTGTAATTTTTGCCATGTGTAATGTGTTTTAAAATTTAAACTTCAAAAAAGACTATGTTTGGAAAGAATTCTATTAACTTCAACTTTGTACAAATTCCAACATATCATTATCATTACATAAACTCTAACATATAAACTTTACCACACTAATTATTATGCAACTTAACTTCATTTGTTTTACTACTTTTAGCTTTAGTTTCATCTAACTCTCAGAGTTAGTTGGAGTTCTTTCCAAATGTATCCAAAAAAAAGTGTCAATGCTTTATGTAATCTAAATTCAAATAATAAAATAAATTTTTATTTATTGTTATTGTCTTCTAATATTGTGCTGATGTTTGACATGAAAATATGGTACAATGCATGACACACTAATCAACACAATAAGTTGACATGATACAACACGATTGAACAATGGGATATATGTCTAGCTCACCTCATTAAGAGTTTGAATCAACTACGCATGATTCAATTTGAGCCAAGTCAGCATAACATGACACGATTTACTTGTATAGTGATGTTACTTCATTATTTTCCATTGAAATGATCTTGAATTCGTGATATGTTTTCTTTTTCTAGAGAGTCAATCCTTGATTTAATATTGATATTTTATTCCTTAGTTGAGAAACCATAGACCTTATTCTTATGTCATTTTGACCACACATAAAAAGTAATGCACTTTCAAATAGAAATAAATTTTAACCACTAAAAGTGATTTTCTTTTACAACAACAATTCGAGCCATGATTCCCCTTCTTGGGATCAGTGATATGATTTCTTTTCATTCTTGAAATATAATTTATAGTTTACTAAAAGTAAAATTCTTTTATAATTTTTGTCTAATTTTTATGTCTAGCATGTATTTATAAACAAATAAATATTTTTTAGGTTAATATTCTTAATAAAATAATCATAGCAAATGGGATGTGTTGTTATTTTCAATATTAAACAATATTATGATTAGTATGTACTTTAAATTGTTTAGATAAAATACCAATCTATATAATGTACGGGACTATCCACAGGACCTTGTGAAAAGGGACTCCAGTACTCATTCTCTTATCTTGATCTCCTATTCTTTGTGGATGACTTGTTTTAATTAATATTCTGTCCAATTAGTGTCTCTCCTCTTTTATTTTGGCAGGGAACATGCTCCATCAATCATATTCATGGATGAGATTGACAGTATTGGATCTGCTCGAATGGAATCTGGGTCTGGTAATGGAGACAGTGAAGTGCAGCGTACAATGCTTGAGCTGCTCAACCAGCTTGATGGATTCGAGGCTTCAAATAAGATAAAGGTGTGCACGGCTTCCTATGAAATTCATGTTAAGATTTTAAAAACTATATTTATTAAATGCATTGTGCATCCTTGATTGATAGTGGGTTTGATACAGGTTTTGATGGCTACAAATAGGATTGATATTCTTGATCATGCCCTTCTCAGGCCTGGTCGAATAGACAGAAAAATAGAGTTCCCTAATCCCAATGAGGAGGTATCGTATCTGTTTGTGTGGCTCCAAATCATGCAATAAGTTGTTTGTTTTTCCTTTTCCATTTAGCTGCATTCCATTGATTCTGACATTGTCTTCCAATTATTTTTAGTCGCGTTCGGATATATTAAAAATACATTCTAGAAAAATGAACTTGATGCGTGGGATAGATCTGAGGAAGATTGCCGAAAAGTTGAATGGTGCTTCAGGGGCAGAACTTAAGGTACGGTATTATTTGCTCATTATCCTGTTGCTTTTCTTCTATTGGTACAATCACTACTGTTGTTTACTGTAGGTTGCCTTAGGCTTTCCGATTATGGGATGCCCAGTTTTGACTGTCACTTTTATGATTGTAGAATGCATGGTTAGGAGACTAGGATTATAATCCATTCGATTGTGCACTTTTTTTTCATTTGAAAGTCCACAATCTTATAATTGTTCTTAGGATTGATTACGAGATTGTAGCTAGATTATGAATTTTTTGTATGAAAATGTCCTTTTTCTCTGCATGAGGATAATTACAGAGTCAATGTATAGTTATAATTGATGTAATTGAGTGATGGACATGTGTATTTTGCCTGGGAAATGTGCATTCAAATCAAATGCCTTCAGATTATCTATGATATAATAATAATTTCAAGATTTGGTCGGTCTCATTTGACTTGCACAATCTTTATTGTGTAATCTAAAAGGGTCTATACTTTGAACCAAACATAGCTTTAAGATGTCAAGTTCAAAAGTCAATTAATTATTGGCGGAGATACTTATAATCATTTTTTGCTGTTATTTACAGGCGGTGTGTACGGAGGCAGGGATGTTTGCTCTGAGGGAGAGGAGAGTTCATGTGACCCAAGAGGATTTTGAAATGGCAGTTGCCAAGGTCATGAAGAAGGAGACGGAGAAGAACATATCCCTGAGGAAATTGTGGAAGTGATGGTTATTTGCTTCCTTAACATGTCCCATGCTCGAGTTCCCTTAATATTATCATTTACCTTTCAAATGCTGCATTGGCCGGCTGCTAGTATTTTACATCAAGGTTTTTATTTAAATGCCGAAATATTGTACTAATAATTTACTATATTGGCAATATCTTACTTTCTACGCTCATGGATTGCGTTTCAAACACTAATTCGATTCAATTCTATGAAGTTGCAACCATTCATTGCGAATCCCATTTCCAAGTCCTTCATGCGTAAGTGGGTTTTCGAATCTTATCATGGTCTGCGCAGGTGCAAATATCTACAAGGGGTTCTACGAATATTCTGGAAAAAAAAAACAGGAATTTTTTTAAAATTTTTTAGATGTATATTTTAGAAAATATAGAAAAATTTTAAATTTTTTATTACTGTAAATAAATATTTTTTTCTTCATTTTTCATTTCTTAAGTCAGAAAAATCTATACCCAGTGGAGTAGTGGAAATTTGGTTAGTGATTTCGTAAGTCTTGTTTGACTTCTCTCCATTTTTGTTAAACATTGTATGAAAAATTTACAATTATGTTAAAGTTTATCTTCAACCTCACTTTTTTTGAAAAATCCCTGATCTCTTGGATTTCTAATTCACCTTAACACTCATGTTACAATTGTTGTTTATCCCTTGACTTGCATTGTCACTTAGACCATTGACATCGTCTCCTTTTTTTAAACATTCTTTTACGTCTATCATCAAAGAACATGAAAGGGTTAAAGAAATAATAAAAATCAAAAATAAAAAATAAAAAATATTAACTCATGACATACAGATATGATTAATATATATAATTACAATGAAATTTAATTTTGTGAAATATTAACCAATGAATTTTGTGAAATTAAGTTTTGTAAAAATAAAATTATAATAAATACAATTGAATTTTTATTATCAATGTATTATTATTAAAATTAAAATAAAAGTACGTTTGAAATGGTAAAATATAGAATATTGATAATTTTTATTTAAATTAATTTTTCAAAATTTATGTAATATGTACAAATAACTTTAAAACTTTTCTTTTTCCTTTTCTAGTTCTATTTCTCGAATTTTTGTTTCTTATATTCCCACTTTAAACCTCATCTTTCCAATACTTTTTTCAAAATCATTAAAAACTTTCAAAACTCTGTATTCGTTTTTCACGCGGAAGAAGGGGATGTGAAAGAACGCAACTCAAGTGTCCGTTTCATTCACTAAGGTCATATAAAAAAATGTTATTTAATAACAGAATGTTCTAATTTTTCCAACGCATTTGAAAAATCTGATGACTGTAATTTTAGTTATTTGCACGCAAACCACTCAAATAGTCAAAATATATGGTAAATTAAAAAGTGCATTAAAAATACTATTGATTTATAATTTCTTTCTATCATTGATTTAAGGGAAATCGTTAATTACGATGAAGTATTCCAATATTCGATGAAATTAGCGTTTCAATTTTAATTTTCCCTTCAACATTCTTCCTTCTTTCCGCAATAACGTACCTGGAAAATTTTCCTGTTCTCCCCGTCTTCTTCGTCATCGTTCCATTTTCCTTCTTCTTTCCTTTATATTTTTTCTGCAAATTTTTAGATTATCTAGTGTAGCGGTAGGATAATCTGACTCGTACAAATGTTGAGATAGATTTTAATCATCACGAGATTTAAAAAGTCAGCGGAAAATATGACGTTGACGATATTTTCTAGAAAAAGATTTTAAAAAATCGATGATGTTTGTTTGCTCTTTGAATTTACACGGCGTTTTGGAATAATTAAAAATTAACTGATTCTTAAATTTTAATAATTTTAACTTTTTTTCTCTGTACACTTCATTTTTAAAATCTTACGATTTATTTTTTTATTATAAAAATTACTCTAACTATATCTTTTATCTCAAAATCATTTACTTAAAATTTAATTTTTTAACTTCCAAAGAACGTTTCCAAATTTCAACGCGGTTCCCGAAGGGCCTCTCTATTAATACTCCTCTCTCTGCCTCTTCATTTCCACTTTCGGCGGCGCAGAGCATAGACCGTTTTGCAGAAACAAGTCCCAGGAAGCACGAGAGAGAGAGAGAAGAGGGATGCATGTTGGGTAAGCCCAGATAGGCTTGGAGAGAGGAGGCGGCGAATCCAGAATCCACCGCCGCGGCTAGCTTGTGTCCGTCCGTCCGTCGACAACACCACTACCGTCGCCGGGAGAACAGAGCAGGGGTTGTCTCCACCAACGTGAGCACACATCACCGCACGGGGGTAGAGGATCTCTCCCCTCCGAAGACGACAGCCAATGTGATCTACTCTTTCTCGCCGGCGGCGGTGTAGCCTTCCTCTCCGCCACCTCCACCCTTTCTGCAATTCTTGGTTGGAAGGCTTCTTCTCCGTCGTCATCGTGTCTACCCTTCAGTATCTCCTCCTCTTTGTTGTACTCGTCGAGTTTTTGAAAAGAGAAGTTTTCATGCCGAACCCGACCATCGAAAGGGTCGCCACCGTCGTGTCCGTCCACCCGGACGATGGGCCGTCCGAAGGCGCTGGATGTGCCCGCCACTGCCTCCGGAAGTGCTGCCTTCCTGGTGAGTGCCTGCTCAACCTCCGAAAGATCTGATTTGTTTTTTTTCGGTTCCCTTTCTCCCGGTGATCTGCTCATCTTCCACGATTCCTTTATCTGCCACTGAACAAGGACGATGATCATTCGGCATTTTCGATTGTTTTTTTACCTTCTTGTGGTTGCCTTTTGTTGTAGTTCTAAAAAAAACGGTATTCGTCCTTTAATTCAAAATCTATAGCAGTAAAAATTACTTGTTAAATATATTAAAAAATAAAAATTGCTTTTACTGCAGTTGTTCATCCATTATTAAAAAATTGCTTTTACTTTGTTTTGCCTTTTGCTGTCATCCATAGGTTTCATTTGGTAGACGTTTTAAATTTAATTTTAATTCTATACAAATTTTTATATATCATTATTATCATTAAAATTTTTATATATAAATTTTTATCTAATAATTTATTTTAAAATTTAATTTTATTTAATAACGAAATTTAATTTTTTATAATATTTAAAGTTAATTAAAAAATCTCCTTGATTTTGATGTCACGGATATTTATTAGGGTTAGGGTTTAAAAAGGTGGCATGAGTATGGTTATCTATCTATTCCTGTATGTATCTTCGAGTTCACCACGTTGGTCGGTGAGAAAGGTGGTTCATACGCCCTCTTTAATCACTTTCAAAGTGGATAAAAATACTTCTGAAAGTAATTTAAATTAAAATAATAAAAGAAATATATTAAAAAATAAAAATACTCGTGTTTTGGTATTATCGTGTGCTGTGATGTCACAGCCTGCAAGTCGAAGATCATCGCCCAGCTGAATGAAGGTAGGGACCTCAAAAAGCATCCGACAGGATTGCTTGTCCATCAGCCCACCAAGTTCGATTTTGGCAGGGTTGGGCAGGAAGATGAGGTGCCATTCCGCATAGAAGAGGGCACCGGCGAGAAGGCTCGTTATTTCGAGAAGGCCCTGGTCAGCGCAGATGCTCCTAACAACGTCCTCGCCATCAATGTAGGTGGATTGGTTGATTCCTCTGAAATTTCTTCTTGTTGATTCTTCCCATTTTCCGATGAGCTCGCATCGAGACATGTGGTCCTCCTCTGTGGACAGGTTAGTCCCATCGGGCACGGTCATGTCCATGAGGGCCTGCTCCTCCAGCGAATCGATCCAGAAAGCTTCTCTCTTGCGCTTCGCATGGCTGCTACTGCAGGCACCCCGTGCTTCAGCTTGGGTTACAACAACAGCCTGGGTGCCTTCGCCACCATAAGTCACCTCCACTTTCTGGTATAAACAAATCACTCCTCAAGCAGGAGATGACATATTTCGCGCGATCGATCGAAACCTTGACTTCCTTTGTGGAGTTAGGGTAGGAGAGTCAATGACAAGCATCAATCTCATCCCACTTTGCAGTGCTACGCTGAGCGGCAAGCTCTCGGCGAGGTAAGCCCGGAACCGTCGGAAACCCTAGCGTACCTCGTCGTCTGGGAGATCAGCGGACACATCGTGCTGAAGGGGAGGATTAAGGGCTACGACGGTGCATCCGACGCCTCTTTCTCCAACGGCAGGAGGTTCGAGGAGGTAAGGTCGTCGTATGCCTTCCAGGCCACAGGGTTGGTGGCGGCGGTGAACGACGACGGCAACATCGATGGAAGAATCGCAAAGGCCCGTCCCGACATCCTGCAATATTTTTTCTGGAAGATTTTAGGGTTCTTCAGTGGTGGGCGGAGTGGCCGCCATTGCAGGCGACCAACTTGCTATCACCCTTTTTTCTAAAAGAAATTATATATATATATATATATATATAGGGTGATTTTGTTTGTTATTCTTTTGATCAGTATAGGAAAATACGTTAATATTTTTGAATGAATGAAATAACGAATGTATTATTTGCTTGTTTTTTTATTTTTATACCTCTTTTAATTTGAACCAAAAAATGCATAACAAAAATTCAGTTTTACAATTTTTTTAAAATTTTATTTTATTTAAATCTAAACCTTTTTGTGGAAAAGTAAAAGTGGTGGATTTAAAAGGTACAGTTACGAAGAAGTTTGAATATAAAATATAAAAAAGGTCATTTTGAAATATTTAATGTAAAAATGAATTAAAAGGTTAATAGAATTACTTTGTGTTAATGATTTAATCGTTCACCAATTTCAATAATTTTGAGATGAGAAGAAGAAAAAAAATAATTTTAATAATTGAAGAAATAAATTAAAAAATATGAATATTATTATGAAGTTATAAATACTTTTAAAAGTAACGATTAAAAAAAGTGAACGATTACTAAAGTTTAGGTGAAAAAATTTAGATACCTTTTGATTTATATACCTAAAAAATGCTAAAATTCAATGCTGGTGTTGTTCATGTGCATAAATATTTTTTAAAATCTACACTAAATTTTATCTTTTTTTTCTAAATTTTGGATGTATAAACACTCCCGCAATATTTAAAGTGGTGTCAAATGAAATTAAAGAAAAAAAAGAATTAAAGATAAATTTAGAGAATATTTGTGTATTAAGAAAATGTTGAAATTCATTTTCAAAAAATGTTAAAAATGAATCATTGTTTGACCTTAAAAAATTGTCAAAAAATTTGACTAAATGTTCTTTAATATGTAAAAAGAAAATAGTTATTGAAAATAGCTGATGAAAAAGAAATTTTGATATTTATGTTGATAGAGTTGGCAGTTGGAAATAATTTTATAAATAAGGTTAAAATTATATAATAACTAAATTAATAAAAATTTATATAATAATAATTTTATTAAAAATAAATTTAAGAATCAATTAAAGTTGACAAAATGAAGTCTTAAGTTCAATTCTCATCCAACATTTACTCCAAAACAAATGAAGCTCAAATGTCATCTTTATATATATCATAAATGTGTTCAAGAGTTGGTTTTTCAACTACGAGAGTTAGAAGTTTAAAATAATTTAAGTAAAAATTTATACGTTAAATATTATATAATAGTAATTTAAAAATTTTAAAAATTATTCGTAAACGCGTCCGATATTTTACGTAGAAATTTTTGACGTTTGCTCGATAAGAATAAATTTTTACCAAAGAGAATATGGTGGGGCCCCATTGTCCGAATGATCTGTCCCAAGCTTCCGAGCGTCGAGATCGCCGATCCAACGGTGAATAGTCCATGGACTCAATGCGATCCTGGTCGTGCCCAGGTAAAGCTTGTACAGCACGAGAGATTGGGGAAGAAGCAACCTCCGGAAGACTGAACCCCAACAACCCACCGCTATATAACTCCCCAGAGCTCCTTGTCAACTTCCTCCTCGCTTCCTGCTGTCGTCGCCGTCGCCTCCTCGCCTCCTCCTCCAGTAAGCTTCTTGTTCCTCCTTACTGTTTCTGTCTGTAGATTTGCTCTATCTGCGTTGGAGTTGGATTTTAGTTCGTCATCGGGTCATTTTCGATTGGCGTCGAGCTAGGGTTAGTTCGTTCGCTTGCTCGCCGTTCTGTGAATTACGGATGTGTGTCCTGCCCGTGTTTGGTCCTTTGCCGATGCTTGCTGGAATTCCTGTTCTGTGCACTGTGTGCTTGCGTATTTGTGGTGGTTTCGTTTGATGTGTTGTGTGTGTGTGTGTGTTTGAGAGAGAGAGAGAGAGAGAGATGCTTGCTGCAGTATGCGAGGTCCTTCGTGATTGGATAGAGGTGTCTGCCTCGACCTCAATTGGAATCCTGGAGTGGCTTGCATAGTTTCTTCAATGTGATTCGTTCTCTTTTGAGTATCGGTGTTGGTTGTAGTGGCACTGCAGCATCTTGTTCCGGCATTTGTTTTGATAAGTTCTGCACCCGATTCTGCAGTTTTGCATATATTTAATTCGTGGCTTACTTTTTTGCGGCAGCTTCTTGGTTTTTGTTGAAAAAATCTTCATTTTCTGAATAATAGGTTGATACGTCAAATAAAGGATTAATTCCAAGGTAGACAGACTGGCAATCAAACTGAAGGAAAAAGGAATTTTGTTTTCATCTAAATGGCTAAGATATCCCTGGCCCCAGGGTTCAGGTTTCATCCAACTGATGTCGAGTTGGTTCTGTACTACTTGAAAAGGAAGATCATGGGGAAAAAGCTTCGACTTGATGCTGTTACAGAGGTTGATCTGTACAAGTTTGCTCCGTGGGATCTCCGTGGTAATTTTCTTCCTACCTTTTTAGTCATCAACTTCCATTTTTTGTAAAATTTTTTCTTTTTGTTTGCTCTATGTTAAAATCTGTAAAGATCTATGTTGATAGATAGTTGAGATTATTAATTCAATTGATCATTGAGTGGGGGTTGCTTGTTCACATTAGGCCCTGAGTGCCTTGTTGCCATTAATTAATTAAGGGAAAACATGCATTCGGTATTTTTCATTGCCATTATATATTTACATGTAATTACACATTGTTATCATTCATACTAAACCAAAAATTACTCTTAAATGATTAAATAACATTGGTACAAAGAATATACTAAACTCTCATGTTTAATTTCCATTCATACTTATTCTGCATATTTTGCAGATAAATCTTGCTTGCAAAGCAGGGATCGCCAGTGGTATTTCTTTTGCCCTCGGGATAGGAAATATGCCAATGGATCTAGAACAAATCGGGCAACTGAAGGTGGATACTGGAAAACTACTGGGAAGGATAGGCCCGTTCTTGACAACTCTCAAACCGTTGGTATGAAGAAGACCTTGGTTTTTCATGTTGGTCGAGCACCACGTGGGAACAGAACTAATTGGGTAATGCACGAGTACAGACTGGACGAGAAGCAATTAGCTGATTCACATTTTTCAAAGGTAATATTTCATTTCAAATACCATATGGGAATTCTTCAAACAAATACCATGTAGGCAAATACGTGGATAGTCATAAACACTTATGTAGCATGCAATTAGAAATAAGTATTGTACATGTTTGTATGCACGGAACAGAACCAAGTGTGTGCTTTATTCCATCAAAAAAAAAAATAGTATCAATTCTCATAATTTCCACCGTGATTCATTTCCAAAATGTTTTCAATTTCTTTTTCTCCAAATAATATTCTGATACTGATATACCTTTGCTTCAGGATGCATATGTGCTGTGCAGAGTTTTTGAAAAAAGTGGACCAGGTCCCAAAAATGGTGAACAATATGGAGCCCCATTTAGTGAGGATGAGTGGGAAGACGAAGTGGACAGGGATGTGCCCATTTTTATTCACTCTTCCAAGCCCTTCGATGTTCAAATTGCAGGGAACAATATTATCAATCCTTTAGCTGAAGAAGAAAATGTTGCCAGTCACGTTCAGGACACCGTCAACTCTGCAAGATTGTTGATTCAATTGCAATCAAAAAACAGTGATTCTCCTGAAGTTCAAGGAAATTCTAACCATGAGGTAAGCTTGTTTCTGCAACATTGAACTGATTTTACTTTTCTTTAAATTAGGTTTTTGTCACTAATGGATAATTTTCTCATTACGTATGTGCAGAAGCCTAGCCATATGCTTCCTCTTGAAGATCCTACAGGAATATTTGGCACCTTAGAAGACCTTCCTTGCCCGAGTGAAATGTATTCTTCTAACATGTACTTTCCCCATCAGTCAGAAATGGAGTACGAATTGCAGCAGACTCTCATGGGGTTTGACAATGAGCCATACTTGGAGTTGAGGGATATTTTGTTTCCAATCCAAAAAGATGAAAAGGATGTTTCTGAATTACTCTTGCACAGCAACATTTTTGTCCATAGTCCAAAATCAGGGATTTGTGAAAGCCACCTAGATTCCATTTTACCCGCATCTGGTGCTGATGCAACTACTGCTTCTGTGGTATGATTTTATCTTATATGAGGTTGCATGTGGAGGTCATTTCAGCTTCTTAGTTCTAAATACTTTTATTCTGCTGCTACTAGGACTTTTATTCTTTTCCTATATTTGCCTGTCATCTTCTCATGGTTGGTGGGAATTGAGTTGTATTTTATTTTTCTCAGGTGGATCACTCTATAAGATTAACCGATGATATGCTTGAGTTATCGAGTGTGGGCAACAACTGAATGTAGTTCTACATCTCATTGTTCTTACAATCCGAGGGCAAGCATATACTGTTTTGGTGGGTGGATGGCCATGACTGTGAGGAAAAGTCAAAAAAAGATAAGTTCAATTGGATCAGCAGATATGCGTATTCTTGCTCGTAATGTTACCATTTGCTTTGCAGTTAGTAATCTATATGACTTGGCATAAAAAGATGCTGGGTTTGTATTTTCAATTTTCTCAGCTTTTTCCTATGAAGATCTTGCAAATATTGCACTGTTATTTTCAAAGGTCTGATTTCAAGATCTGTGCATTCTAAATTTTGTTATCACTACGGGCTATTCCATTCAGGTCAGCAACAAAAAAACGTCAAAAGAAATTGTATCAAGCGAAGGGAATCTCCACATGAACTTCAAGTCTTGTCAGCTTCCTATACCATCTTTCGGAATCTGTTCCTAAGTTTTTGTCACTGTGAACTACTCCAATCAGGTCAGCAATAAACAAAATTCAAAGCAAGCGCTTTCTCAAGAACAGGGAATCCCTTCGTGAGCTTCAAGTATTGTTATCTTCAAATCCCGTATTTTCTGTTTCTTTTGAATCATATCTTTCAGTTAAGCAGAAATCTTATTTGGATTTTCATGCAGTGACAGTTTCATTCATGTTATTTCTTACCAGTCGAAGGTCGGGGCAGAAGATGATATGTTGGTGATTGGTGATGCCATCGACGTATCGCCAATCATTCCTTCGGCAATAATATGCGTGCTTTTATCATTCCCCAATGCTTGACCTCTGAACTTGACCTGTAAGTCTGTTTTGAAAACAGGCGGGTATTGTTGTAGTGTAGTGAACGGTTTGTCATCCGCATATGTACCTTACATTATTTATGATCAAATAAAGTATTATCTATTTAATTGGCTAATGCTGTTGGGTTTCGAACTTAAATTACTTTTCTTCTTAATTACTTGTAAAGTAAGGTTTACAAACAAACAACTGATGATAGAATGTATTATTTATGATTCGAGTCATGTCCCCGAGGTTATCTAGACGGACATGGTTTTACTGTACCAAGCGGTAATGTGTCTTTGACGGTGGTAAATTTTTTGTTGAAATAACCAAGCAATGGTTCGGGTTTTCATTTTCGGTTCTACAAGTTAGTTTTTGAAAATTAAAATTGAAAGTAGTAAAATAAATGATATTAAAGTTATATAGTAAATTATATAATAAAAAATTATACGATAATAATATATAATTGAGTTGGATATTTGAAGCTTCGTGACAGCAGCTGTGCAGCACGTGAAATTGGTAGATGATATCAATACCATTCCAGTATTAAAGTAATAACGCAGTTGTCTTTTTGTTTTATAATGATCGGATATTTGCTAGTCAACGAAATGCTTAAATTATATATAGATGAGTGGTCCTTCGCCTAACAAATATGACACTTTAAGTTAAAATGTTGATACATTATCAATTACACCACAGATTAGATTTTAATTTTTAAAGAAATGGTTGAAAGATAAGAAGTGTCTTTAAAGATTTTTTCAAAAATACTTCCAATAACACTTTTCTTCCCAGCTTCACGTTCACTGGCTAAGACAATTTGACGTTCACTTTTTCTAGGAATATTTTCCCAACACAGATTAATATTCCCCAGCCGTGTAAAAGACTTCAGCACAATATTTTTGTCTATATTTGTTTAAATTCTCTTCTACTGAAAATTATATAAAATAAGAATGAAATCATCCACATCATCCGTCCATGTTTGCATGTGCACGTCCACATCGATCGTCTGGTCGTGATCTGGGCGGTTGGCCAATTCTTCTCTTGTATGGAAATGCAACCATGCATGGGCCCACCGAGACACGTACATAGATAAATAGACTTATTATTATTATTATTATGTGTAAATAAAAACAATAAAGACCGGTGACCAATTATTTTTACAGTGAAGTATTAATATTAATGAAAACTAAATCATCAGTTATATAGTTATACAACTTGGAGAAAAGTTAAATAACGGAAAATCGTAATTCAAAATCTAAATCCTAAAAGAGCTAAAAAACAATTGACAGAGACGACAAAATACCGAAAATAAAAGTAGATCAAACGTAAAAATCGAAATAATGTCGTTTACTTCTACTTGCCTGTCCTATCTACAAATAAAAAATAAAAACATCATGTCTAATATTAATTTTCGTTGAATTGAAGTTGTAAAAATTATTAAAAGCACCAATTAAATTACAATTCAATAAAAACCATTTATTATTATTGCAAAGTCAAAATGGGGCGGTGTGTTTGGTGAATGAACAAGTCAACCGCCCCTATACGGTTGAGGAAATCAAACTTTGGTTCCAACCACTGTAGAAGTATACATCCTATTGCTGGCACCATTTATTTGCAATTAATAATCAAAAGAAGATAAAGATGAACTTTTTTTTAAAAAAAACTTTTAGACTCTTTCAATCTGTCTTTGAAATTAAACTCACCAATTAATAATTTGCCTGTCAGTAAAAGTTCCCAGGAATCCGTCAACAAATATTTTTAAACCAATTGTCAGTTAATTTTTTTTGAATAAAATTGAAATTACATAATAATTAATATAGTATAAATTTATATATTAAAGTTTGTACAATAATGTTAAAGTAATTTTAGATATTAATTTTAAATTAAGATAGTAAAAATTTATATAATAATAACAACATTAAAAATTAATTTTAGTAAAATTGATTTCAAACCAGATATTAGATAGACAATTTATGTAACAGATGGAAAATTATTTTTCATTATAAGCCTATTTGATGGAAAATAAACTCAGATAATGTATTTATGCATATAATAAAATTTGTAGGTAAAATTTTTCTTGTACTTTGGGAAAAAAACCACCACAAAAATTAAAATTAAATAAAATCTGATTATGTGAAATTTTTTTATCATTTCTTTAATTATAAATTCGAAATAATTAACTTAAAATATGCGGTGAAATGTTGAATTTGATTTATTTTAAAAAAATAATGGATGACAGAAGGACTGATGTCATGATCTCTGCATCACATCACGCACACATCCATAACTAACGCGACTACGGCTCGCGAGATGCACATGACCACATGGTTTAAATAAAATAATTTTTCCAAGTCCGTTGTATTTTTTTTTATATTTATAATTAACATGTTTTTTACAAATATGTTAAAATTATATTAACACGCGCCCTCCTTCCCCCACCATATATCTCATTGCTTTGATTCAACGTAACAAGACCGTGCACATCGTGATGTCTGTTTAAGCGGTAAAATTTATGTTATTTTAGAAAATATATTATTTATGATATAAATATTTTAATATAAAATATTAAAATTATTTATTAATATTACAGTAAAATGTTAAAAAGTAAGAGTGAAATGTAAGATATATTGAAATGCGAGATATATAATTAATTCAACTTCATTGCTTACGTTTATTAACACAAGTGAGTGTACGGTTGTTTAAATATGATTAAAAATTTATATATAAAAGTTCATATAATAATAATATTCTGGTATCCAATCAACATTCTAGACCACGCTTCTTCTTCTTTTTTAATATTTTCAAATACGGACAAGAGAAGTCCGTATAGAATGAATTTCATAGCCACTAGTATTAAATATTTGAATTTTAATTTTAATTTTTTCGTAAATAACATTAAACTGATATGTTAATGGTTAAGAATTTTTTATTAAGATTTATAATTTTAAATTTTATTAATTTGGTAAAATTATCTTAAGATAATAATTTTAAAAAAATAAAAAATTGACCCTTTCAGATGCAGTAGCCTCCACGCTTGTTCGGTGGCAGCCGGGCCTACGTACCTGCTCCAATCCCGACCGGCGC
This sequence comes from Amphibolis antarctica, assembly GCA_024699675.1. Taxonomy (NCBI): domain Eukaryota; kingdom Viridiplantae; phylum Streptophyta; class Magnoliopsida; order Alismatales; family Cymodoceaceae; genus Amphibolis; species Amphibolis antarctica. The sequence goes on from JAMKPZ010003276.1 coordinate 23,793, forward strand.
CGCGGCCGAAGTAATTGCAGATCGGAGGCCGAAAGCTCAGGCGCCTGCAATGGATTGATCCCAGCGCCTTCCGTGAACCTGTTGTTGACGCCGGCGCTGCAAGTCAGCTTCCCGTTGTCTTCCGCGCACACACGCAGAGGCACAGGCACCTTCCATGTGCGCCGCCCATCTGCAACTTCCATTTGGATACGCACACCCTTGCATGCTTGCGTTATCTTATGTGATAACGCTAGTACCTGTTTTGATATATTTTTTAAAAAATTAATCAATTTTATAAGTTCAATAGAATTAAAATTAAAATTAATTTCCTAAATATAATTAAAATTATATAATAATTAAAATAATATAAATTTATAAATTAAAATTTATATAATAATAATAACGTTAAAAGTAATTTTAAAAATTAACCAAAATTAATCTCAAACGAAGTTATTGTTTGTTTGGAACCGTTGATCTGCCAGCAAATTCATTAAATACTTCTCAAAACAGTAATTAGACGTTAAAAGATGTAATTACGTTACATTACTTTAGAAAATTATGATCGACCTAGTAATTAAGGACCTTCACTTGATTCAAGGACTTATTTGTTTAAAAGTTATTTACTTTTTTTTTACTATACATTTTATGATAACATTTATCAAATACTTTTAACATTTTACATAAAAAATCATATCAAAAACTTTCATTCTTTTTTTCCACTTACAACTTCTAAAAGTACTTTTAGCTTAATAATGACATGCACATTCCTCAATCTACTCCTTTTATTATTAAAATCACTCTTTTCTCTCGTTCAATCTCAAAATTATTTTCTTAAAAATCATTTTTTCTAGAAAACAAAAATCATATACTTTTAAAAAAACATAAAACTCATTCTACCTGATCCTATTTCTTAAAATTTTATTTTTTTAAGAGTTATGTATTATGTAATTTTATTTTTTAATATACACGGTATATTTATCAAACACTTTTAGTTTTCATTTATTAAATGTTTTTTTACTGTACACAACAATTTTTTCTTATGCATTTACAGTTGTGTATAATAATATTTATTAAACATCTTTAACAATTTATAAAAAAAATAAATCAAATATTTATATTATAAATTATGTAATTTTTTTTTTTAAAAAAAACTTTATCTCATTTAATTTTACTTTTTAAAAAAACACTATTTTAACATTTTATATTAAAAAATTTATATTACTATATATAATTTTTTTAAAAAAATATAAATTTCATCTTACCTAATTTTATCACTCGAATAAACACTATAATTTGTCGTTTCGCTCTGTAACGATTTTCATGCATGGTTTTAACGAAGCGGTGAATGCAGTTGATCGTTACCTTGTAATTTTACGCACATTTTTATCGTGCCTACTTTAACCGTGGAAAACGGTTTTTTCTTCTTCTCAAAATTTAAAGAAAAAGAAGGAAAAAACTGACAGTAGTGTGGCGACAAAAGCAGGGGAAGATTCTATCCACCTCGTTCACGTCATCGTCTCTCTCCTCCCGCCCGCCAGCGGCCAGCCCTAGACCTCTTCTCTTCCCAACCCACTTTTTTAACCCAATGAGCCAACTCTCTCTCTATCTCTATCTCTATCTCTGTGGTCTCTCTGCACATCTTCCTCGCCGGCGGGATTGATCGAACTCCGTTTCCGTTTTTGTCTGTCTGTCTGTCTGTAGTCTGTCTCTTCATCTGCGATGCCAGCGTGGTGGCGGGGAAAGGCGAAGTCGTGCGTGAAGGCGGCGAAGGTGAAGGAGAAAGAGAAGGCCAAGAGCTTCGACGAGACGGCGGTGAGGAGAGAAGGGAGCTCCAGCTCTCCGCATGGGAACAGCACCGTCAATTTGTTCTCTTTTGATTCCGACGCCGAGAGGAGGGCATGCCATCCATTGCCGAGGCCGGCGGCTGTCACGTCACCCGCATGCACGCCGCACGAGAGTGGCTCCACTGGGCCGTCCGTCTCTGCTTCGAGTGTCAGCTCGTCAGGGTCGTCCGAGGAGACGCCGGATCTTGGGATGTACAGGTGAGGAGGGGTGCTGTCTTTTGGGGACTCTTGAACTCCTGGTTGGTGATTTATTTTTGGATTCAGATCTGTGGTGAGAATTTAATACTTTCAGGTGTTCATCTTCTTTTTCCTTTTTTATTAATTGATCGTTCCCTTGATCTTTTACATGCTTTTTTCTGGTTTTTGATGTTTTTTCTGATTGTAAATTATTTCAAGGATTTCTCTGCTTTATATTTGTTTCTTTAAAAAGCCTGAAATTTGGTATCGGTGATTCGTGGAACGATGCCTGATATCTTTGTTTGTGGTTTTTTTTTGGAATATTTCAGATATTCAGACGCTGTCAACGTACCGATAGGAAGGAGCGTGATGTCACGGCATCAAGGTGCTGAGGAGAAGCACCCTTATTCCTGCAGTCCACTTCCTGAGATCGAGAGACCCAGCAACCACCCTGTCTCTCCTAGAAGGGATATTCCATCACAACGATTCGATAACATTATGATTGAAAATGCCCATCATGTGGCTCCTAATGAGGCTATTCGTAGCCCAGGGTCGAGAAGTCCCGGTCCTAGATCGAGAGGGTACACTGTTTCTACCTCGCTTATCAGTTCGAAAGTGTTTGGTAAAGGTCCGGAGTCACCCTTTGGAAAGCAAGATGATATGAGGAGTCAGTCTCATCCATGTCCTCTTCCACTTCCTCCCGGCTCTCCCACGTCTCCTGCATCTCGTTCACTTCAATCGAAGTGGAAAAAGGGAAAACTTCTCGGCAGGGGAACGTTTGGACACGTTTATGCTGGGTTTAACAGGTATCTTGCTCTACAATTTTTCAATGTTTTGCATGTAATAGTAGTAGGATAAACTTTATCTTGTCATCCATTCTCCGTTTCCTTTCAAAAATGAGAGTAGGGTCAAATGAATCGCACTTGTAGCTGCATGGTTGATTATAGCTGATCCATGGTCACTGAAAGTCTAAATTGGGTGCTTGAGAACTATATACTTTAGAATTCATCTTGCAATTATGAATGACATTAACATTTAGTTTTGGCATCTCAAGTTTCTAACCGTAAATTTTTTTAGCAGACTTTATAACTGCAAATTGTAAGCCATTAACCATATTATATGATCTCATTGGGATACTTCTCTTGTACTTAACAGTGAAAGTGGAACGATGTGCGCAATAAAAGAAGTTGAAGTTATTTCAGATGACTCAAATTCCAAAGAATCGCTCAAGCAACTAGCACAGGTCATTATCGTGTCTTTTTTTATTTTAAATATTTGTATCCCCCATTTTTGTTCATGGTTCTCTGTTTCAACTTGCAATTAATCAGTTTGAGATATCAGAATCAAAGTGATGACATGGTATATATTTCTTGTGATCAGGAAATAAACTTGCTCAGTCGTCTATCACATTCAAACATTGTTCAGTACTATGGCAGTGAACTGGTACCTTTCCCTCAAACTCTATGATTCTATTCTAGTTTTCCACTTTTCCTGCTACTTCTTCATCTATGGAAAATCATAATGGATAACCTGAATACTAAAGAATACTTCCTTTATGTGTATTTTGATGTAATATAGGAATTAAATCAGCCCTAAAGTCCCACAAAAAATAATAACTTGTTAGATTGTTTAGAAACTTTAGATAATCATTTCACAATCTCATCACTTCTTTAGTTTTTATTTCCTTTGTTTTCCTCAGTTGCTTTAGTTTGCATCAGTCAACATGTTCGTCTAGTTTAAACTGCAAACTGTTGGTAACTCATGTGCTAATTATTTGTTAACTCTGAAGGAATTTGGTATAATTTTATTTTAGAGTTCACTTTTTATTTGCAAAAATGGCATTGGATTCAAAGCTCACAAACTATCAAAATCATGGGGATTAAATCATTATAAAGCAAATACTTGTTTGTCATCGTTAATTTCATATCTAGTAGTCTGGCGTAAAAAAGGACAAGCTCAGCCCACAGGACTCTTACCAATGTAGAGTTTGGAGTGGGTTCAATTGTACGCAATCTTACCTTTATAAGTAGATAAGTTGTTTTCTAGGATTTGAATCTATGATCTCTAGGTCACAATAAACCTCATTATTGTACCAAGGTTAACCCTCTATGAAGTATTTAGGTATGTGACTAGCTTTTTTCTTTCTAAAATTCAACCAATTATTCTTGGAGATTTGAGGAACTGAAGATAGCCATCCAAAAGAAATTCTTCTTCCCATTAGACATTGGTATATTTGAGGATTTTAAAATAATAATGTTTTATCAAGAATTTTTTATATTTTTTAGAGCGAAGGAAGAAAATATGGCATTGCTTCATGACAAGGAATATAGTCTTCACTATAAGAAAGCACTTTTCTCATTGTTTTCTGTGTTTTCATTTATAGATTGGTGACAAACTCTCGGTGTACCTTGAATATGTGTCTGGTGGTTCTATACACAAGTTACTCCAAGATTATGGCCCATTTGGAGAACCCGTCATTCAAAACTACGCTGGACAAATTCTTTCAGGCCTTGCATACTTGCATGGAAGGAATACAATTCACAGGTACCCTTCTTAAAAGTATATTTGATTTGAAAGTGACGATACTTAAGATGAAAAGATAAAAAATTATTTTTTTGATAGGGATATTAAAGGTGCGAACATACTTGTGGGCTCCAACGGGGAGATCAAGCTTGCTGACTTTGGCATGGCTAAACACGTACTTCTCAATCCATTTATTATACCACCATGATTTAAGTTAAATAGAAGACCTTGTATATCTCTAACGAAATAGAATAATATCAAAGAGTGTGGCATATAATATTGCTAAGTCTCATTGGATGATGTTATAGTCCAAGTAGTTTCATACACCAAAATGATGTTGCTACTGAGTTGATGCATGATATTGTGGTTTTGGTACAAAGTTTATTATTCCCTCACCATATATCATAAAAATAGAAAATTTTATGATCATGTGGATTGGCTCATCATTTTCATAACATGCTTATTTGCTAACCATATATTTTCAAAATTTTCATGGTATCTTTTACAACTTTGAAGAATGCAACCCGATAAAACAGAGTCAATCTCAATTTTTGTTGATAAATACTCATTTTATTTGAGAATAGAAATGATAGACTTGAATATTTCTTGATATTGCATATAAAATTTGCAAAAAAAGAGGTGCTACCTGTGGTGCTTGCTTGAAAGTATACTATTCATTCATTCATCCATGCTAGATTATGTTGATTTGTTTTGCAATATATGTGCCTCAAATGTCATTGGTTTCTTCTCATACTGAAATAATGTAGTTACTGAATCTTGTAGTTTCATTTTACTGTTAGACCAAAGCTTTCCCAGTTTTGCATGCATTTTTTGTTATGTGACAAATTTTTTTATTATAATGAAATATGTTCCAGATATCATCATATACTTCAATTCGTTCTTTCAAAGGAAGTCCCTATTGGATGGCTCCTGAGGTATATATTACTTTTGCATATATGTTCCAATTACGACCCATATTTGGTGTATAAAATATTTCCTATTTCCAGGTTATTATGAACAGCAGTGGCTACAGCTTATCGGTAGATATTTGGAGCCTTGGCTGTACCATTATTGAGATGGCTACTGCTAAACCTCCCTGGAATAAATTTACAGGGGTAAGATGCTTATCCCATTTTGTTTAATTTACAAAAAAAACATTATCTTGCTGATATGATTTACATTCATCACCCTTAGGCTAACTGATCCTACAAATTTTTGTCTTTTTTCTCATCGAGCAGGTTCAAGCCATATTCAAAATTGGGAACAGCAAGGATATTCCTGAAATCCCTAACCATCTTTCAGATGAAGGAAAAAGTTTCCTTAGGCTTTGCTTGCAGCGTGACCCATCTGTTCGTCCTACAGCAGTACAATTGATGGATCATCCTTTTGTTAGGGACCGAGCAAAGATCAAAATGTCAAATGGCTTTGTGGTTAAGGATGCTTTCACTTCATCTGATGGAAGCCATTCTCCAGTAAGATGATTGATCAATTTGATGATTGGTCCAAATTTATTTGAGTCAATTGCTTATTGCTTATACTTCTTATAACCGTTTGGTACCAGTATTGTGTCAAATATTGGTTTAATGAAAAAAGGGGAATGTGATGAATATCAATGGAGATATGGTAAAGCCCTGAAAATGGTAAAAAATGTTCAAATTTTGATTTGACATTTTAGGATAAGATAAAGTAAACTATAAGACACATATAAAACGATTTAGGCTTAATTTTTAAGCATATAATATAATATAGTATAATTAAAATGCTCTCTACAATTAATTTCAATGTCTAGGTGTATGGAAAAACGCTAAAAATGATGAGGAATTGTTTAAAATAAGGAATTCTTGTGAAGCAAATTGTTTGAAGCCAAAATACCAAAATTTAATCAAGTTGATTATGCTTCAATTTTGAAGTTAAAAACTATTTATGTAGGTAAAAATGGTTGACCTTTATGGGAACCTATGTTACTTATTTTCATTATGATTATGGTAAATTACATATTTTACCCCTATCTAATTATGTTTTTGATGTTAGTATCTTTTTTTTTTCTGTTGCAACGTATTCCCCTCAACCATGGTGAAGTACAATGTGCCTTGTTGTTGGGTAAATGATGTTCATTTTTGACTTGGATCTGGCCGTTTAACCCTTGATTTTATAAGTCTTTTTTTTTTGTCTTACAAAGCATTTGCAAATATTTAAACCCTTATGAAGGGTAATTTTTTCCAAATAATTGTAGTAAAGGTTCAACACAACAGAAGGGTCTCCTTGTCTGACAAGCAGTTGAGGGTACATGCTAATCGAAAAAGATTGAGGTAGTGAAGCAAAAAACACAAGTAGTTGAAGGGGTACCCTTATTATAAGAAACTTTTTAATCTTTGGAGTGGCTTGGTTCTATTTTTCTCTTATTTTCGTTGTCTTTGAAGCCTCCATTTGTCTTTGTTTTATTTTTTGTTCTTATTCTGCCTATGTTTTGTGTAGGCCTATTCTTTTCTTGGGTTTAATACATTCTCCATTGGCGCACAAAAACTGAAATGACTTGTTAAAATTTTCCTTTATTCCTTCATTGGCCTTTTGTTTGCAAATAATCAATCTTTGCTGACGTGATTATTTTGTCAAGGTACCCAATCACTGAGTTAAGCTTCCTTCAATTCTGAGTACCTAGGTGATGCTTGGTGCCATCAAAAAATTAAAAGGATATTCCTGATTTTTCCAAGTTTTAATGTATTTTTCATATGCAATTGTTCATTGATATATCAGTTTTAAATTAATTGAACACAGAAGAACCAAATAACATTTGGATGTAAAGGATACGATAGAAATGAAAATAATGACTATAATAATCATCAATACTTTGGTCACACACTATGCGGGGTCAATCATGTGAATCCTTTTTTTCACTTATTTCTAGCCATCACTGGACCTTTTAAATTATATAATTTTAAATATCTTTTCAGTATTTCTAATCAATTAATTTTTGATCTTCCTCTCCCCCTTTTAGTTTTACCTCTTTTAAAAATAGTAAGCTACAATAAATTATGGTTTTTTCCTTACATGCGCAGGAGTGAAATTAAATAAATCATATAGGAAAAAATTAAACCCTCCACAAATCCTATGGTGGTGGAGCCTTATACACTAAAGGGTTTTGTGGTAGATTTATTTTAACCCAACATATGAAAATAAGATGGGTGTTTTCAAAAAAGCTGTAGAATTTACCTTTTATTCATTTAGCGTTCAGTTCAAATTGCAGTGCTTTTGAAGTTTTCATATAGAAATAAGCTAACATATAAATAATATATTTGGTAGTGATTATTGAAAAACGTTAACGTATTTTCATACATTGTCTGAAATAATCATTATCAAATGTTATTTAAGTTTGCTTTAGGAAAAAAATTAAATCAAATAAACATTATAAAAGACATGCGCACAAAATCAAAAGTAATCTAGTTACATCCATAAAATTTTGGGAGATTGAAGACCCAACAGTTTGGTGATGCCTGGATTACTCAAGAAATATCTTTTTTAATATTGATTTTTTCAAAGTTTCTTTTGCTCTAGCCTGTTTTCTCTGATCAAGAAATGTCCTTGTTTTCTTTTGCAAGAAGTATAAACTATTTGCTTTTTTATGTTTCCAACAGACGAAAAAAAAATTTTTGCACGGCAGAAGTATTTCACCCATAAATAACAGAGATTATCCACTGCGACATGTAGCTGGGTACTTCGCAACCAGCAAAACCCCAAGGTATGATCTACTTGGGTTCTCTTGCTGAAAAGAGCCTAGTCTTTATTATGATCAGGAAAGAGAAGTCTAGTGTTTAACATCATTTTTTTCAATTTCTAATATATTGCCAACGTCAATTGCCTTACAGCGATCCCGCCTGCTTAAGAATGAACGTGTCCTTGCCAGTCTCACCCTGTTCAAGCCCGTTGCGGCAGGTCCGGCATTCTAATTGGAGTCGCCTGCCATCGCCGCAACATCCTACAACTTCAGATGCAGCCAATCGTGGAATCAATAGTAATTCACCATCTCCACGTAGTGACAGGTTCGTGTATCACTGGCCAGAGACTTGTAAATAAGCGTGATACATGGGCTAACAAGGACGTGACAACAATTTGATTACAAGAGGAGGAGATCAGCTGGTTAGTTTCAGAATTCTGGATAAGTTTTAGCAGGATACCTAGTCACACTTCGAAGGTTGGCAACATGGACTCAAGGAGGTGTACTTGTTCATAGGAACTGTTAATATGAGAGCTAATCTTATGTCTTCTGTTCCATAATGTTGCGCAATACCTTCGTCATGACTGTAAGATTACTTTTCTTTTCCCTGTTATGTATAAAGGCATCATAGTTCACAGAGATAGATGAACGGGCCTGTGTCTTTGTATCGGGAGTTCAAGGTGGGATGGCACACTTCTGCAAGCTCGAAATTTGCGCCTCTACAGCAAAAGAAAAACCCTGTTTTTGACATGATCATGAACCAAACATTGAAAACTTTCCACATGCCTAAATGTGTTGGCTAGTGAGGATGACAACGCAAACTAAACTGAACATGGGAAACTGGCAATGCTTTTGTGGGCCTTGTTATCTACTACTAAAACCCCTGCCATCATCAACAACGCCATTCTTTCAGGTCCTGCTTGTGCCAATTATCTCTCAAGTGCAATACTGCTTGACCTGCTCCACCCCACTTCCATTACCATTCCAGTCTCATCTGATGAATAAAATTATGAGATTATTGTACTTGAAAGAAAACAACATATTGTGTGCTTTCTGGATGGCAGCTATTTAATTTTGATATAATCTGTCCTTCTGACCCAAAACATTTATGCTGTGATATACCAATAAGGTGTGACCTGATTTATAACTCGACCACTTACAATTCACTCTCAATGAACATTGCATCTCATGCTTTAACAACGAACAATGTTCAAACTTGTTGCGTATGGCCGAAAAAACCAACGCTGAAATACTGCATTCTGTTTTTTACGAGGGTTTCAATTCTTTAGTAATACTTATAGAAAATTGATTTTATAAATGTTTAAACTTAAATTATTTTTTCAATTTTTTTTTTTAAATTTATTTATTTTATGTAAGTGTCACTGAAAGGTATTTTCTCTTTTTATTATAACGTCTGTGTCTCCGTAAATCTAGGTTCTCATTCTTTTCGGGTTGTTCCATACCCTGGATTTGACTTCTTGAAGGTATGCTGTAATAGTTGACTTCTTGATCTAAGGGGCACCTCACCACTCACTATTCATAGAGAATTATTTTTATTTTTTTTGAAAATTCTATTCTTAGAGAATTATGCTAATCTCCCTGTCATATTTTGGTCAGTGTCTTGAATCACCCACAAGTGTTTCTTTTTTTAAAGGATAGTTTAAGATTGAAAGATACAAGTGTGAACTTATAAAAAGTCTATACTTGAATGAAGATTCAAATTCGAAATTTTAAGATGTAAAAGAATTCTCATAACCATCGAACTATCACTTCAGTGGTAATCACCAACAAGTGTTAAATGACATCTATGTATTAATGTTTGGTATATTCCAGCCTTGTGGGATCACTAAACAAGATCTTCTTTCTTTTGTAAAATCCTTCAGTTCAAAGTTCCAACTAGCTTGGAAAATATTGACTAATCTTATTTCACTTGCTTGCAACTTCTTTTTATTATGCATTTGTACATATTGAAAATTTAGGAAACAAAAATCTAAACAAGGGAAAAGAAAAAGAAAATTAAAATTTAGGAAATAAAAAAAAATTCAAGACTATTTATGCATATTACAGAAAATCAAGAAAATTTATATAAAAGTTATTTGTACATGCAACGAAAAATAAATAAAATTTATATATAAAAAGAAACAAAAAATTTTCTACATTTTATATGTTAACTTTTCAAAAATAATTCCATTTTATATCCATCAAACATTCATAATTTTAGCTTCGGGACTCTTGGTAGTGTGTTTTTTTCCAAGGCAACAAACAATGTATGGTTACCATGGTAGAACTCACAATTGGGGGTGCATTAGTTTTCGATTCTATTTATTGTAAAATAAATTTCAATAACCGTAGAAAGTAAGAATTGAGAAAAATGAAATAAAAAATATTTGTATTGTATAATAAATTATATGATAAAAATTTATGTATAAGAATTTAGATAATAATGATGACATGTAAAAGATTGTATAAAGTTAAAATTGTAACTCTTAAAACTTAAACAAACAAGACCTGAACCTAACCATCAGTGGTGATATTTTCCTGTTCCAGAATTACTGAAAATAAAAGTATAGACTCGAAACTCCTAGCATCATCATTAAATAATCATATTCAAAACGGACACATGAAAATATCAGTGTTATGGGTTCGTTTGAATATAAAGAAAATCATCTGTGTAATCAGATTTATACAGAGTAAAAAAAACTGACAAGAAATAAACAAGAACGTTTTTTTTTCTGTCAACTAAAATAAAACTAGCTGACCCTTGAACCTTCCAACACTGAATGCACCTTATTTTGTTTCTCATTCACTCCAGGTTAGTGTAGCAGCAATTTGTCCAACCCCGTGCAAATATAATACATAGTCTCAAATCTCAAACAGATAAATATGGAGAGGAATGAGGGATTATCTTTGGTTGTCGTAGCATTCAATGACTAGATTAGTTTCTAATCAGATGAAGTTCATTTCCAGGCAGAAGTTGCAACCAAAATCTTATCTTCCCAACCAAAGTAGAGCGCTCCGGCTTCCTCCTTGATCTTATACATGTCACAGTATGACTTAAGCTGTGCTCTTATTGCGTCATTCACATATGAGCTCAGTGGACAAGACACAAATCCAGCCATTGCCATCCTTGCCCGCCATTTCCCAGCAGCCTCGTACCTTGAAAAAATCAAGGGATGATGGTTAACACAAGAGATAATATATAGGTTTTTTTTTTCTCTTTGAAAATGAAGAGTTAATACATATGTGAACATGGAAATTAACATATAGGTTTTTTTTCTCTTTTAGTTTACCTTTCAATGCGATCTGCCCCCTCACATGCCACAATGTTGACAATGTCTTTTGCCAAGCATTGTCTCTCCACATTCATCCTATCACGACTATTCCTAGGAAGAGTGGCATCTAGTGAAGCAAAGACTGCATTGTAGTAATTGTACACCTCAACAAACCTACAGTTGTCAACAATTTTGGATGTTAAATGATTTCCCAGTATCAGCATCTAGAAAAGTGTTGCAAAGTATGAAATTTGTGAGGATTAATTAAATGCGATAGATGATTATCAAAAAATGAGAGCTTGGTATGAATTCCCAAGCAAGCTGAAGGTATTTTCCTGAGAAATGAACAAAATAATGAGAAGTTTGGCAAGATGCTAGTACATTGCCCAACAAAGGAGGAATCAAGGTACGACTACAGTGACACAGGCAACGAAACTGATTGAGTTACCTTAAAAACATGGAATCAGTGAAATCAAAGCCAAAGAACCAACCTTGGGAAGAATGGAGCAGTGTTGGTATTCACATCCTGTTCAACAACCGTGACCAACTTTGGCCCCAGGCCTTTAACCATTCTTAGGAGTTTGTCCCTCTGATTCACTGTAGAAACACTCTCGTCCGGCATGTGATGGAGCTGGTAGGCAAAATTTACAAGTAGTGCCTCATCAGACCGACAATCCAGCATCAAAGATGTCACATCTGCCGTCTTGCAGGGAATACACTGGAATTCAAATGGAATGCCAAGTTGCTCAGCAAGGTTCTCAAGACGCTGCCCAATAATTCTCAAGCCTCCAATGGACCTTTCCACCGACTCAGGATCATCAACACCAGTTATTCTTAGGCGTGGCTTAATGGTTTGTGAGGAAAGGGCTTGCAGAAGTGTTATGTACTGGCCACCTTGATTAATGTCAAAGTCTATTATGTGAACCTTCTTCTCATCTTTGGCAGCCTCAATGATCGCACCATTTGCAGCCGTAACACCAAATTTAAAGTATGGACAGACCTCAAAGAGAATCTGCATTGCTGATAACCGGTCAGCTGATGGAGGTTCCTTGCATCTCAAAGCCTTGTATATACCTTGACCTGAACAGGCCATTCTTGCCACCAAACCTTCCACTAAACAAGCAGCAAGTCTTTGAGGAGGATCCCCTTGGATTGATACCAACTTCCGCAGGTTGTTAACCATTACAGATGCTTCCTCGTAATTGCTTTCTGAAATGGCAACAGCACAGTCAAAAAGCAGCTGCTTGGGAGTTCTTGTTTCTTTACTGCTTCCAGCACTGCCGAGGTTCGAGTCTGAGGACTCTTTTGGTGAAGTAGGGAGCACAAAATCTTTAATGGGTGCAACCCAACCTTCATCAATTCCCATATCATCACTTCCATCAACCCAGTCCTCATCGCTGTCATTCAGAAGTGCCTTTTCAATTTCCTCAAGCTTGGATCTAATTTCATCTCCTTCGCAACCAACATCATCCTTGGGGCTTTGGCCATTAGTTATGGAGGCTGATGTCGGATGCGAGATGCTGGAAAAAGATGACCGTGATTGCCTGTCTTTTGAGAAACAAAAGGCATGAGGACTTCGGGTAGAAGACCCTGATCCATGCATTAGCTGATACTGTACAGAAGAAGCATGGGGTTGATATGTACATCCAGAAACGGCAGGGTGTGAGCTTCGAACAAACTCAACCTGCTGGATGGGAACTAAAGTGGTATTGGTGTAGCATTGCTGATCACTAATATCTGAACAATAAGATGGAATTTGTTTCTCAGGTCTGCTGTACATATGACTGGATAAATTAGTGTTGTTGCTAGTACTCTTACCAACAAAATGTTTTGGTTCACCATATGATGTGGGAGAAGAATCTACTGGCCGGGCCAATGACATAATGTCAAATTAACACTAATGTGCTGATCCTTGTATAAATTGAGCTGATTCTTGTGGCATCCAAGCACCAACTGCAATGACTTGACGTCTCCTACCGTGGGAAATCACTGTCTCACGTTGTTCTCAACTGCAAAGGGAAATGAAGCTTACCACATGATCCTTCAAAATACATAGACATCTGGATGGAAAAGACAAGGATATAGAAATGGTACGCTTAAGAAGCTGAGAGATGAAACACAAGCAGTGAATGAAGGGATGTGAACTTGTCATGATAGCTGCAAAAAATTGTTATATAATAACAACAGCTTTGCCACAATTCCAGCATGTAGAGTTAGCCACACAAACTCTTATCTTCCATATATTTTTATTTATGTTCGAGTCATTGGTTAAATTACATAAATTTAAATCTTTTCTCACAATTTCTAAGTGATTTTAGGTCTTATAGACAAAAGTGCCTCATCCACACAAACAAAAAAATTTTAGTTGATATAAATTGACAAAGTGGAAGAAGACGAGAATCTAGAGAAACCTGGAACTGACTATCTAATTCTTTCCTGAAAAGGCACCCATAAAAATAGAGAGTAAAATAGAACACAACCAGAAAGACTGTCGAAGAAAAACAAAATAAATAACTACAAGAACCTTACAGTAGAAAAGACTAATGGCATATGCTCTAGAATTCAGTAGGTAATGGTGACATATCATCGTGTTAAATTTCCACCATGAAACAACGTTGATACAACTTTATCAGAACTTCTCATGGTCTGTCTTGGATTCTTCCTAAATAGGTTTATCACACCAAAGGAACCTGGTCATGAACGATAGATAGCCCATCCATCACAAAAGGGAAAGGTGTTGAATCTATCAACAAAATTTTCTGACAAACTCAAAAAAAAAAAAAAAAGTAAACACAGGGAAATACCTTCCTGCAACATAAAAATTGGGTCGATGAGTACCCACCCAATCTCGTGCCCTTGATTTGTACTCATTTGTATATCTTCAACAGGTGAAAACTTCACCCACTTGGTCTAACTAGAACATACCCATAAAAAATGACCCTCATCTGAAACGGTGGCATCCACAGAAATGGAATGCAATCTCACGAAAACCAGGCGTCTTTGCAAGAAATCCTTCCATTAAGAGGCGAAGCACATGCCAAACAAATTCTAGCAAGGAATCGAAACAACCTAAAATCTATTTCATGCTCTGCGACCCATACAAGCATCAACACGACAAAGATCATATCATGTGCGCACGCACACAAACATGCATTAGTTCGAATTTAAATTCGTCCTGCGCTGACCTAGACCGGGCTGATCAGGATCGCGCACAAAGAGCAGAGCCGGATTAGGGATTCCGTCCTCACAATAAAAGCCTTCAATCTAACCTCACAACCACACAAGAAATAGGTGTCTTCCGAACCATATAGCCATGCTCAATCGAATCACATGAGAAAACAGATTGGAATCCATCGTTACGTACCTGGCACCAGCAGATGAACGAACATACGCAGAGATCCGTCGCACAGCAAAACGGACTAGATTCCCAAGTACAAGTGATCTGCACCAAATTGAAGATATACCCAGATGAGCAAAGAGGCTGAAAGGCTTGGGCGCAGCAGGGATGGGGGTTTTGACGCTGATGCAATGAATTATTGGCAGGGCAGGAGCGAAAGCATGGCGTGGAAGAAACCCAATCCGATTTTGTATGTGAACAGTACCACTTGGAATGCCTTATAATTTAAACCAAATGCAACCTGTAAAAAATAGAATGCATCTCTTACAAAACAGCAGTAAATTACAGGAAGATGGTTAGCGATTATGGTGTAATTTTAAATCATTTTACATTCGTCAAAGTTGGATTGTCTTTGACGAAACCTACTGGTAGATTCAAATCTGGTAGATACAATAACAAATACTATTATTAAAAACAAAAATCGATGACTTTACCTCACCTTCCTCCCTCTCTTCCTCAGACCCTTTTTTTAAAAAATACATCAAATTAAGGAAAAGACAAGACATGTTTACAAGAGAAACTCGTCCTGTTCTTTTCTCCGTTTTTTAACGAATAATAAAGACTGAAAACAAAAAAATTCCTCGTCTGAACAGAGCATTATCATATATCTTAAAAAAACAGGGCATCATCGTATGTTTCCAAAAAAAAAACAGAGCATTATCATATTGCGTGGTCCAAAAAACAGACCTTTGAGTGGTTTTTTACGTGCATCTCAAAAATGACGGCTATCTACAATTAAGGCGTCTGTTGTTTTCCGGTTGCTGCTGACTACGCGAGCGGGACAGCCCACAGAATCCAACGAATAAGATGTCAGCCCCGACATCTCCCTCTCTCTCTTTATTTATATATATATATATATATATATAAAAGATTCTGTAGATATCTTAGATTTTGTAAGTACTTATTGCAGGTGAAATTTATTTTTTTAAATATACTTTTTTTTGCAGGTAAATTTTTTTTAAAATTTTCACTGAAATTTACTTTTTTACTCTCTCAATTTTTTCCCTTATTAGGTAATAATAACTTTGTAATTACTTATAAAAGTTACGTGACTATCGAATAAATAACAGAAGACGAAGATCTGACGTCAATAAAAAAAAAAAGTAAAAAAAAATCATCGCTTATTTCACCGGTTAATTGTGACGAATGCCTGTGAAAGCAGATTTAATAAGCAAAATCCGTACTGCTATATATATATACACATATATATATGTATCTTTGTATATTTTTTTATTACTATCAGAATTTTTTTTTCTTCTATTTCTCACGATTGAAAAATTTTTACAATTAACAAAAAAATTATCATAGCTTACGAAAAAAAAATTTTGACCTTATGTATTTTGCTCAACATTTTCCGACTATTGCTAAATATATATGATTATACGAAAAATGTAAAATTATATTATTAACTTTTTAGCTTAAGTTGTATTATTTATTGTTAATTTTTTTTATATGATTGGTTGCATTTGTTTTATTTAATAAATTTTTTCTTTATATGATATGTAGTAAATCATAGGATATTACTAGTTTGAAGAAAAAAAATAAGAATCTTTGTTTATCAAGACATAACAAATAAGAATTAACAACTTATGAAAAAATAAGAATTAATATCACAAGATGGAAATGGTAGACAATCACATCAAGACATAACAACTTATGTATAAAATTGGGCTAAAAGTAGGAATAAAACTAATAATCTTTGTTTATTTAACTAATTCTATCTTTAATTTTAATTTTATACAAACTTTTATACGTTATCATCATTCACATGAATCTTTATTTTTTATTTTCTATCATCTTTCTTGGTAGATGCCCTTTTAAAAATCTCATGTTAATGAAAAAGTTAAGAAAAAAATAACTGAAAATACAAATTAACTGAACAAAAACGTCTAGTAAAAGTCAACTCGTTGAAGATTATCTGCCGTGAATTGAGAATCAACATTGGCGTGCGTTATTTATAGTTATTTTTTTTAGTTTTCTCATGGATCGTCAGGTTCAAATTTCATTCACTAAGAATAAATAAATAAATTTTTATTAAATAAATCGTAAATAATGTAAATTCAAATGCAAGTAAAAATATTATCGATGTAGGGGAAAAAAACTACAATAAACAGGCCATTATATGGGCCTATTTTGTAGATCGTTTCAGCTAGTTGGGCCGGAATTTGAGCCCATTCAAAAATGAGGGCCCAAATCAGTTGTAAATTTGATGGAGATGCACCAACGCCGAGCCTGCACAGTGCACACTACATATATACGACGATTTTGATTTTTCTTCGTTTTGATTATTTTTGCAACAACGTTATTTTTCATCTTCGTTGCTTCACTCTTAAT
>JAMKPZ010003277.1:0-29179 GCA_024699675.1 Amphibolis antarctica
AAAATTAGCTGAAGAAGGTCATCTAAACTTTTTCCAACATCTATCAAACAAATGATTTTGCATGTTGCCATATATAGTGTTCACATCAAGCTTGGTTTCATCCACTTGACCGTCTTCAACCATGTAAGGCTTCATTCCTTGAGGCTTGCTTGGTAGCACAATTCCAAGCTCCTATTATTGTAAAACTTTGAAGCTGCATGGTAAAATTATCAAACGCCTTCAAATTACACAATAACAGAAGCTACAGTAAACTTACGCTATTGTAGATACATGTTGAAGAAAAACTTTGATGGGGACTGACATCAACCCAACTCCACAATGACGTGTGTCCTATAGGAGAGCAAAGGACAGACACATTTCTCACTTGACACTCTCCTTCTGGTAGTGCAAACAAACGTACCCTTAACATCCATGTCCATTGGTTGGGGATAACAACGCGACTTGCTTTGTCATACTAGTGGGTGTAGCTTACAAGATGTGCAAGACTTAACCCCAAGAATGCAATTATGAATTTGAGTGGCCAAATTAGGGTTAAGATTTGTAAGGAAGATGGTGACAACTAGTTCTTCCTTATAGTACTTCACTATCATGAGCAAAAATGGTTGATGCACCTCAAGCTTGTCTAATAAAGCCTATAAAGTGTTGTAGTAGTCATGAACAGAACACTCCCCTCCCCTAAATAGCCAATAAATAACTACTCATAAATCTCATAGACCTAAACACTAAGGGTGCATTCACATATGAAAAAAAATCACTCCTAAAGTTGTAAAAAGTGATTCTAGGATGAATATTAGGTGAATGATATTTTCCGTACATTGATCAAAGAATTAGGAGTTACCGGTGAATTGACATTTAATGTAATTATGATGAATTTAAGTTGTATTAGTATTTCTGTAGTAATATAATTTAAGTGTAAAATATAATTATTTAAAATATAAAAATGTTGATGTGATTAAAAAACATGATAACAAAATAATAAAAAAAGTGAATTGAAAAATAAAAATGTCATCATAAAAATAAGAGTGATTCTAAAAGTTGAGATGAGTGTGCTCACAAGCAATTTTTTTTAACTCATAAAATTACTTACAATGTCATTATTACTATACAGATTTTAATATATAAACTTTTATTACACAAATTATCATACAGTTTCAACTCCATACCTTAAATCTACTCGTGAATGCACCACACCTTAAATCTTAAATTTTAAACAACAAAGTGTCTAAAACTCTTTTTGTAGGTTGAATATGAGATATGTTGCAAGCATTTTGTTTTTTCACATTATTGATAATCTAAGAGATGATTGCACAATTTTCTGCATATCATTAGGTGTAATTTGCAGACTTAATCCTTTGGTAAACTCAAGGTGTGAAATGGTAGAAGTGATTTTATTACTGAAGTTCTACAAAATTCTAATGGTGATTGGGGAGAGTTTTAAGTGTGTTTGAAACCTATATCAAAATGAGAGGAGGTGAACAAAGACCCCTGCTACCATCAAGAAAAAGGCCTGCCAATGAATGACAAGTCAAACATAGGAGACACCAACAACAATATTCAGCACCCAATGTCATCATCAGCAAAGGAGTTTTGGCAATGGCAAGGATGGGATCTGGCAAGAGATGATGGGGGTGGAGGGAGGGCAGAAAAAGTGGAATGGTGGTGTGACAGTGGGGGCCTAAGGTTGTGGTACCATGTAAAGAAGAGAAAGAAGAAGATTCATTTCACAAAAGAGAGATTACAAGACTCATGCATGGATGTCACCCTTTTACACATCCATTTACCCTAAATACTCATGTATAACACAACAATAACTGTAAGTCCTAACAATAGTAAAATGCTTTAAGGCCATACATAGAGAGAGATGACAATTTCTGACATTTCAGACATCACATTTTGTTAGATTGTGATGAAACCCATCTGACCAAACTATAACCAAAAACTTACCCCATCCAATTTAGATTCTAATGGGTCTGGTTTCAAATGCTAGTCATCCATGCTAGGCTCTGGCTGTGATCACCTTCCCAGGAATGGCATTCACTGCTTTCCAACACTGGTCTTAACTGTTTCTGCAGAGGAGATTGTAGTATGAGATCAACCATGTTGCCTGGGTTTCCCATCGACGTGAGGCAGCTTTCAATGGAACATTCTCCAATCTGTGACATCATTCTGTTTATATCTTTGTTTTCGAGTGCTCCCGCGACATCCGACGTGCTTGGATTGCTTTGGAGTAGTGTAGACAATCTAGAAGCCATATTGTTTGTGGTTCCAATCCCAGGAGTGGCAATTGGCGCGGTGAGAGCAATAAATGCCTTCTCCAATATGGACTGGAAGTACTTATCTTGTGCTGCAATCCTGAGTTGAAGATGCTGCTGAACCTGTTCATAGAATGAAATCAATTTCCTTTAGTCTCAAGCTTGACCTGCATTATCATAAAAGCACAACATTTTTGCAAAGGTTTTGTATTATTGTTTTCTATCAACACATGCACTTTCAGGTTGGTGAGTAGCCATTTAAAAAGTTGTGATGGGAGGAAAAATAATTAGAATTGTCAAAAAAACACCTTTATCTAAGGAAAATAACCAACCATACATGCATGAGAATGACACAAAGCATTGTTAACAATCTTCTAAGTTACATTTCACCATTGCTGCCAAGTAAAGGAATCTTAAAACTAAAGAAGATAATGGAATCATGTTTTGAAATTTAATTATGATTTTAAAAAATAATATAGCCCAACTCTTTGAATATAATAATATTAGCAAAATGACCTCCAATTGTTCATGCAGACTTCTTTGCAGTTCCATTTGAATCTTCATTGCTTCGTTGCATCCACTGCAAGGAACAGTGAAATAAAAAGGTAGACAAAAGAGGTTAAGAGGGGAATGGAATATTCCAGCCTGTGACTTGAATATTCAAGGCTACAGCTCACTCATTCATGTCTTGAACAGTTGATGCTGACGAAAGCATATGCCCACCTAGGGAGCTTCCCACTGCAACGGCACCTACAACAATGGTACACATATTACACCCTACACACCCAACTTTGTTAGCCTCCCAGGTGGTCTAATAGATGTTAGCCTAAATGATGCATTTGTGCATCTAAATGTGTAAATAATGAGTTGGGCTCTTTGGAACCCAACATGATATGGGCCTTTAGGCCTTTGAAGAAGAGAGGCTAAGGGAGCCTGAAGGAAGGTCATGTAAACACCTAATTCATGTGTTGGGTTGAAGGTGGACCTAAATGAACCTAGTCTAGATGAGCTTACAGACTAGAGTTAAGGAAAACTCAAACATTATGCTTATGATGCATGACATGTGTGAAAACTCAAACATGTATGGATTTAGTATAATTAAAAGCATAGAACCTTCATGCAATATATGTCATGATGTGATATGATGCATAAATCATTTGATAAAGTTCCATCTTTGTAAGTGTGATGATGCATGTCTCACCTTTACTTACCCTTCTTTCTTGATTTTAATCAAGTGAAATGCTAAATTATGATGCATGACTTACATTTTCTAAGATGTCCCCTAAATGATGCATGAACACATAAAATGCATGTATATGACATGTAAATAAATAAAATTGCATATCCTTACATGTTTGCTTGTAGGGAGGCCAAACAATTACTCAGTAATCAAAACTAATTACCGGATTAAAGCGTGCAATCTCATAAGTTTACCTATAGGGGTAGGGGTAAAATTACCTTCTTACTCCCCCTTTAACAAACATTTGCATATATGAATAAATATAACATGGAGATGATAAAATAAATTCAAACATGACATTCTTACATAAAATTGCATAATGAATCAAATAAACATAACATCAAACAAGTAAAAGTGATTGGGTTTGCCTAAAATCACTAAAGCATTGATTTGTCAACTAAGAGGGATTGACTAGTCAACATGCTTGATGGACGAACGACACAATCAATTGGCGGATGAGCCAATCAACCATCTAACGGGTCATTCAGTTGGCAAGCGAGCCAATAGTAGGTCTAGTCAATTGGGCAGTTGATAAGTAGACCAATCTAGGGAAAACTGATGAATGTCTAGTGATTAAAGGACTTTTCCTTGCAGGTGAAGACGACTTTAGGGGTTTTACGACCTTAGAAATCCAATGGACCTAGGGCCAATCAAGCAATTATGCCTCCAAAGACCTTAAAATCAGGTTGGGAACACGGGCAATTGACTTTGTCAACTAGGCCAATCAATTGAGCAATTATGACTTTGTCAATTGACCATCAACTTGGTCAATTAGCCAACAAGTAGAATGACTGGTGGACGAGCTCTACTATCCAACCAATGAGGGAGGGGAGTGGTGGATGGCTTTTGTCATTCGATAGATGCAGACATGTTGATCGATGGACTTGGCCAATAGTTTTTCGATAAACGAAAGGTATTCCCTCATCCCCTTGAGAAGCCATTTCACCCATGGTTGGATGAGGAAATATGCTTCCAAAATCAAGAAAATCAAGGATGGTTGTCGAACAATTGAGTCTGATGCCCTACCAATTGACTAACGACTTTACCGATGAATATACAGTGAACCAAGAAGAATTCCTCACCAGTTGCAATGGGGATGAGGGTTTTGGGACCCCTAGAGTCTATTTCATCCATAGTATATCAGGTGAAAGTGACTCAGCACCGAGAAAATCAAGGCCACTTGGTGGCAGGATGGGTTATGTGGTTGGTGGTCGACTGGTGGAGTGCCTAGTTGATTGAGTTGGCGCCTACTCTTCGTCTAGCGAACTAGTCGACTGGTAGACAAGTTTCGATCAACTAGCTGGATGGTTGATCGGATTATTGATTGACTTGTTGACCACCCAATTGAGTGATCGACCAACGAACGAACAGTCAACCAACTTGACCACTTGATAAGGTGGTCATCAACCAAGACGAAGATTCTTGACCAAGACATTAACTTGACAAGGAATGATAATCAATGGTTGACTAGCTGACTAGCTTGCCAACTTGGTCAACCACTACAACTTTGTGTTCTCAACTAAAAACAAAGTTTGTTGACTAATATGATTTGTAAGTGTTCTATAACAACATAGACAACTATTTAGAAATAGAGAACTTTAACTAAACATGCATTCAATGATGATGTGAAATGCTGGATACTTGGATTTTGTCAACAGAATAAACGCCTAACTCATGCAGCTGAATCATGCAAGCCTTTGCTGGCTAAAGTGGTGTTAGTAGCTTTTTTTCGGTGCAAGTCTACCATACCAATACAGCACTGATGAAAAATCTTCTAGACCATAAAATAAGAAGAAAAGATAATCAAAAGATTACCATCCTTGGAGTTATCTGCATTGCCTTTGGCTGACTGCTTTCCTAATCTGTATTTCTGCAAGGAAGGTGATGCATACACCATTGCATTAGGATTTTGAGTTGAGAGAAAAGAGTTGAAACTAGGGGTGCTGATTAATACGATGAGTTTAATAGAGAGTATATCATTACATACCTCATGAGATTATACTTGTAAATGCAAATAAGCTCCTATTCTTATATCAATTTATAGCCTAATCTTTTCTTGGTATGTATGCAGACAAGGATTTAGGTGTGAAGTCAAATATGTAAAGGATGTTCCATCTCTCTACTTCGGAATTCACTCCTTTTCTTTGTTGAGCACTAAATTGAAGGTATTACATGTATCATTCACAATGGAAGTGAGAACTCAATCTGCAATTTTTTTCATAGACTGCAAAAAAAAAAAAGTCAACCTGCAAATGACTCTTTAAATGATAGAGGGTAAGTCCTTTGACACCCATAGCTTTCATGATGCTCTTTGGGGTTGCTTCTGCAAAAGAGAACAGACAACAACAGAAGATTTACCACAAATGTTTTTTGAAAAAAAACCAATAAATCACTTGGACCTTCCAACTTGCTAGTTGACAAATTGCAACTTGGTAACATTAACTTTCTAGATCATCCATTGCAAATTGAGTCAACAAGATTATCAAATGACACTTTCCCAAATGTAAGGAGAATCTTCAATGTTCGAAATTAATATTCATGGGAAAAATATCTGTAATGGAGCAAGCACCATAAGAAAAGAAAAATCTATTCTCATCATTCCCTTTAATATATCCATAGAAACAAGTACTGGAGCATGTAAGTTCATTTCACTCAAACAACAAGATATAATTAAACGAGACTTTTGAAAATCTTTCTACACAAACAGACATACATTTCAATGGAAATTTTCAATATGTCAGATGAAAAAGGAAGGCTTGGAAGAGCTTCCAAAGATTTTCAGCATGGCATCTTCATCATGTTATTGAGGTAAGAACCAAAATAACCAATTCAGAAAGTTGAGACGGTGATACATACTATCAGGGCCACCAAGCTGTGTGACAGCATCGACGAAGCGCTCATGAAGCTCTGGAGTCCACCGGAGCCGGGGCTTTGGATCATTTGTATGAATGAGGCAGGCGCCATCACCTGGGTTGGTCCCTTCAAAGGACTCCAAGATCATCTCACCCTTCAAATACATCACAATGGCCTCTTGGT
This sequence comes from Amphibolis antarctica, assembly GCA_024699675.1. Taxonomy (NCBI): domain Eukaryota; kingdom Viridiplantae; phylum Streptophyta; class Magnoliopsida; order Alismatales; family Cymodoceaceae; genus Amphibolis; species Amphibolis antarctica. The sequence continues at coordinate 6,529 of JAMKPZ010003277.1, forward strand.
TCTCTTTCCTCATGGAGTATAACAGTAAATACCCAACAAATTTCATCCAAGTAGGAATGGATACAAATGCATGTTCTTTCCTATCAACAATTATCACATATATTCTTAAATCACCCACCCCTCTTATCATCTCTACCCCCAAACATTCATGACAATGCGACAATGCCACTCACCCCCCCCCCCCCCCTTTTTTTGACTGAAGCACACAATGGTGATATTTAACACCACATTATAACATAATTCACAACTCATTTAGATCTACCACACCTTTTGAGCAGAGATCTGCATTACCCCTCAAGCATAAATGTTCATGAAGAACAATATTCACAACAGGAAAATGAATGGAGCAAACAAACTATTAAAGCAATCGCTTGACATACACAGGGTGAAGAAGAAGAAGAAGAAGAAGAAGGTAACAATGCACAGGTGAAGAAGAAGAAGTAGTAGTAGTAGTCACCACTCCAGCTCACATACTTTTCACCCATCCAACATGAAACCAAGAAAACACAAAACATTGAAATGGAAAAGGGAGGGAAAATTGAACACACCAAGAGGGCAATGGCATGTAGCAAGCAACCTAGCAACGGACACTCCCTGGTGTACACAGGTTGGTTCTACATATGGAACAAGCAAACAATGAAATCATCACCCAAATTGGTTCATCGAAAACTTATCCAAAGGGTACCCCCAAAAAACCACATACCTTCTATTGCTTGCTCCTCTCCTTTGCAACACTTGGACCTCTCCCTTTGTTCCTCTTCCTCCTCTATTTAATCCAAGACCAACCGTACCGAATCAAAAGATGTGAACTTGGGTTGGTGGAATAAAGAGAGCAGCACTCGACAGATTGAAATGTTGATGCAGAAAGAGAGAAGGGGAGATGTTTGGACAAGAAGAAGAGAACAACCGAGAAGAAGACAAAGGTGGTATGAACTATGAAGCTCCCCCCCTTCCCTCTTTTCTCGTACAACAAATCAATCCCAGAGACGATATGCTGCTGTCGCTTCCTGGTTGCTGCCAAAGCTTCCACTCTGCAACGATGGGTAGTCTTCTGTATAGTGTATTCCTTCTCCCGAGTGGGGATCTGTGGAGCTTGTGGGTCACATACTCACATGGGTTTAGGCAAAAAATGCGAGCCAGCGCTTCATTGCCCACTGCCCACTTCTTCTTCCTCTTCTCTCTCCCAACATCATCTCATTTGCTGTGTGGGGTCGAAGGATCAGTTTCAAAACCACTCAGAGCCACAGCTGCTTGCTGCCTCTGTGGAAGCAACGACCGCCCCCTTTGATGCCTCTTCCTTCACTGATCTTCCTGTATGAACAGGCCCACAAAATCTAGCTCTCGATTTTGAGCTTTCTCTCCTGCTTGCTTTCAGCTTCACTCCTCCCCATGTCCCAGCATTTGCTGTTCCGCTTCCTCTTCTTCCGCCGCCGCCGCTGCCGCTGCTGCTGCTCCCAGTCTTCGATGAACAACAACACCCTCATTTCCATCGTACAATGTCTTAAAATTCTATTTCTTTGTTTACAAGCTTTTGTCTGATATTTTTGTAATATAAGTTAAATTTTATGATTTACGATAAAGAAATAATTATATTAATTTAATTTTATAAATAATAAAATACGTAAAAATTATTTGATAAATATACCATAGAATATTGTAATATATAATAAAAAAATATAATTATATAATGTTAAAATGTATGGATAAATATAACTTAAGTGTTTATCACCTACAACAATATTTTTTACTATACATCACAATATTTTACGATATTATTTACCATTTTACATTTTTTACTATTCGTCGTGATAACTCTTACAAAAATACTATTATCACACCTTTTAAAAAATATCATCATTACATTAATATAATAAATATTATTTATTATTCTATTATATATTTTATTTATTATTTATCATAACTTAAAAAAATATTATTATCACATTATTATAATAAATTATATACATTATTCTTTTACTTTTTTATTTATTATTTATTACAACTTTTACTTTTTCATCTTATAATATCTAAAAAAAAAGTAAAACTCAACCCAACCCAATAAAACTCCCACCCAAATAATACCTAAAAAAAATTTAATATTTTACACTAAAATATATATTAAACCATTTATATCATAAATCATATAATTTCTCATCTCACCATTCTCTCTTAAGGTGTGTTTTGCTAAAATTAAGTAAGGTGAAGTTTACGTTTTTCAAAAAAATTATATGATTTACGACATAAGTGTTTTAGTATAAAATATTAAATTTATTTAATAAAGATTACTGTAGACTATTGTGATATATAATAAAAAATTAAGGTACATAATACAAAACGTGCAAATACATAGGGTTTAAACAAATACACCCTAACTTTACTTACAAATTTTTTTAGTTGTATTTATTATACATCACAAGATTTTATTTCTTAGTGACATTGATAAAAAAAATGATTTTATAGATGTGTCTAAACTTAAGTTATTCTTTTAAACTTTTACTCTTTTCATTTAAATGATGCAGTAATTTTGATGTTTTAATTTGGAATTGAAAAGAAAAGTAAAGAGATTTAGTAAGAAAGGTAATGAGATGATAAGAATCAATCTTGATATATTCCCAATCATTAAAATGAACATTTATAGAATTAATTTTTTATAAACACCACTAGAAGGTATTATGTCATCACAATAATGCATAATAAATCAATAAAACAGTACTGTTGTACATATTAAATTATAAAATGAAAGTTTGTGTATGAAAATTTATATAATATAAGGTCGCAATCTTCTAATGGCATCAATAAGCGTCTAAATTTAAGTCATTCTTTTAAATTTTTATACTCCATTGAAATGAGACAGTTTGGTAATTTTAGTGTTTTAATTTGATATCGAGGAGGGAGGTGGAGAGGTTAAGAGTTTGGTAATTTTAGTGTTTTAATTTGATATCGAGGAGGGAGGTGGAGAGGTTAAGAGTTTGGTAATTTTGATATTCGACCCTCAACTTTTCACAGTATTTAAAATTAAAATATTTTATTACCAAATATACCTTAAAACTCCAAACAAACAATACTCAAGGAAAAGGTTTTTAAACTAAATCAAATTTTGTATAATGTAACCGACAAAAAGATAGACTAATCAATAGGTTTGGTATAGTTTAATTTTTAATTATTTTTTATTTTATTAATAATTAATATAATTTATAAATACTAAAATACAATTAAAAGTAATATTTGAATTCGCAATTATGTATCAATTATTAACAAATTCAAACCAATAAGCTATATATAATATATACAACTTAATAAAAGTATATTAAAATAAATAAAAAATTTTAAAAAATTATAAAATTATTTTCATGCTGTCTCATGCCAATGCACATGCCCAAACAAAACAGACTATGTTGTGTTGGTGTGAAAATATAAAAATTCAGTCTAAGCACGACCTATTAAATCATGTCGTGCTAACCTAATTGAGCATGACCCACTTAGACAACTCCAACCAAAACAAAGTTTTATGACAATTCTATCGATTTTGACAAGTATAACCAATTTATGTGAATCAAATCAAAACTGATCAAATTTTAATTTAAGGTTTAAGATTTAAGGTTTCTTTAGATGATTAAATTTCTTTGGATCTATAAAGATGTCTGTTGAGATGGAATATTTGAAAATGAAAAATGGAAAAAATTTAAATGTTTTAGTATTTATGTAAGGCGAAATATGAGAAAAGAAATTTTAGATTTTTTATTTCTTCAATTATACGAATTCTTACATTTCAACTTAAGAGAATCAAAAATCCGACGAAAAATCGTGTCTATATCATGCTTACCAGAGAAAAAAGAAAGAATAAAGAAAAAACTAAGAAAAAATTAAAAAGGAAAAATAAGAGAAAAGGAAAATAAGAAAAATAAGGAAAAAATAAAATACAAAAGAAAATAAGAAATAAAATAAAAAGAACGGGAGAAAATAAAAAATAAAAAGGGGAAAAGAGGAAATTAAGAAAATTAAGAAAACAAGAAAGGAAATAAAACGAAAAAGGAAGATTACAGTATAAGTATTTTAATATAATTTTTTAGTATAAAATTTTAAAACTGTTTAGTAAATATTACTGTATATCGATTGCTGTGATACAAAATAAAAAGTGAAAGTACATAGTAAAAAACTCATGAACAGATATCACCTGAGTGTTTGATTTCTGATATTTAGATTGAAGAAATTTGGTTAAGTTCATCATACCTGAATTATGAACAGGAAGAGTTTATGATGGCTAAATTGCAGCAGACTTTCAAAATGACTATGGAGTTAAAAGGTGGTGTTTGAGTGGGCATTTTAATAGGTATTTTGGTGAATTAAGTTAAATTTTATGTTTTTTTAGAAATTATGTAAATAATGATAATGATAATATTTTTCAAAAAATAATAATAAATAAAATATGTAATAAAATAATAAATAATATTTATTATATTAATGTGATGATTTTTTTTAAAGAGTTATAATAATAATATTTTTTAAAAAAATTATCACATCTAAGAGTCTGTTACGATATAAAATAATAATAATAATTATACATCTAAATAAACAGATAAAAAAAAATCCTCAAATTCAAGTCTAAACAAAAGATTCACGTCCAGACACATTAGAACTTAAAATGTAAGAAAGCAACAAGTTGAGGGAATAATTGGAAGGTTTGTTGGGGTTTCTCACTCCCAGTGCTTACCTGTGCATGTTTCCATCAATTGTTTAAGCAAAAGAAAAAAAATAAAATTCTGACAACAATAATATAATGTCTAAAAATCCACTGCTGTGTGCTCTGCAGACTGCAGGAACAATGCCACACTCTGCTTACTTTTAAAAAACATACCTGAATCAGACAACACAGCTGCACCCTCAATACATTATGACATGACATGACTGTCATGTTCTCAGAGAGAGTGAGAGAGAGAGTGAGAGAGAGAGAGTCCCAAGAAACTTGTTGCAATTGCTGCCAAGTTGGATTGTGCATGAATTGAAACAAGATTTACCTTGAAGAAGACAAAGATGATACAGATCACAAGGGGGGAAACAAACAGAAGAATGAAAGGACACTCAGATACAGACAGAAGGGCAAACACGTAAAAAAATGCCAATGGAAGATGAGGGTTTGATGTGAGTACCAATGGGCAGTACAAATGAGCAGCACAAAATCACAAAAAGTCACCAAATTTCAATTACAAGCCAAAAAATAGATATCAAACATAAGGAGAAAGGAAGGCAACAGCTATGCTTCACTGTCTTTCATTAAATTCATCAAAATACCTGTGATAGTATTGCTTTGATCGGCCAGAGAATCATGCAATAAGTGTTTGATGTCTCTTCAAAAAAAAAAAAGGACAAGTGTTTTATGCGTATTTTGAGTGAAAAAGAAAGTAGTCTTCCAAAAAATGCAGTTCAAAATTAGATATTTCATGTGGGTTCGGATTATTGTTTTCCTTTGAGTTCTTTTTTTTAATAAAAAAAAGCAGTTTTTCTTTGAGTTCATTTTTTTTTTAAAAAAAAAAATGGTTTCTTGATTAAAACAAGACCTCCCAAGCAAGAAGCGCAGCTCCATCAGCCAGTTTGTTTCAGAAATTTTATCAAAAATTTCAATGAGAAGACTACAATGACGAGCACTTTTCTTGGGGAATTCAATGAGATATTCAATTTTAAGATATTACAATGAAGAGAAATTCTACCAAAAAGTTCAGCAACTGGGCAGATTTTTTCTCAGTTCTCTACTTAATGTTTTTCTTTGTCTTCTTGAATGAAGGATTGGCTGAATCACCATTCACCAGCACGGTCAACTGACATAGGCTTCAAAAACCTTTGGGAAACAAAACCACAAAGGCTTTATGACATCCACAATCTCTCATCTTCACCAACACTTCCATTTTGCCAAAATCCTGAGAAGAAACAAAATTGCAGCATAACATCATGGCATGCCAATCTAGTGTTCTATTTATATATATATGCCCACAGTAACAGTAACACTGCAACACAAATTTTTGACCACAGGAATCATCAAAAATGCTCCTCCTTACCATATAGTTGTAGCAGCCACACATTCCTCTAAATAAAGCTCTGGTGGCTTCGGCAGTTTGACTTCCCAGATTAACGGAGTGGTTGCTACTTGATGTTGTTGTGTGTTGGCACACTCAAGTAAATTTTGGTGTTCTTGAAATCGTCAAGGAGCGGGTTGTATCCATCCTTGGTCCTTGTCTTTAAAGGTAACCCAAACTCTTCCATGAAGGAAGCAGTGTCAAGCTGAATTGAGCAAGTGGAAAAAAAGCATGAGTAGAAAGAAAATACAATAGGAACACTCAAATCCAAAATAATGGATAGAGCTTGACTAAAACAAGCCTGAACATGATATTGCAGAACAGAATGTGTTCTGTTCAGGAGAAATTTAAGAACTTCATTTGGTGAACAGAATGTGTTCCTTCCACTGTCACAAGAAAGATTTTGTTTGATGGGCCACATTTTTGTAAACCAGGTTTCACCAGTGTACCAATTTCTAGCATGCATCTAATTTTCAAATTACCATGACACACTTGAGCATAAAATATTGCATCCCTAGAAATTTTCAAACCATACTTATTGAGGTGGGCACCTGAGGGACCAAGGTGTCCAAGCTTTAATGCATGAGCACCTGGTTGCCTTAAAATGGTATATGCTTCAAACCATTGGTGGTAGCTTTGTAGGCAAAAGGCCAACGTTCAAATATCCAACTCTAACAAGAACATTGTTAAAGAACAGAAAACTTTTCATGAAACCTAGTGTAAAGTTGACCCAATGACTATGTTGAAGCAGCTTTACCACCCAAAAAAAAACTGTTGAAGTTTCCAGTTAGTATCTGGTAAGAAATGAAAATGTCAACATTGATATATTAGTTCATCAAGCTCTCCATATAAGAAAGCAATTCTGACATCTAACTGCTCCAACTCCAAGTCTTGATGGACAACAATAGCCAAAAGCACACGAATAGAGGTATGTCTAACAACAAGAGAAAATACCTCATGATAGTCTATGCCTTCTCTTTGACGATATCCCTTTGCAACAAGTCTTGCCTTGAATTTTGTTCCTTCAAATTCTTGAGTATTTATCTTCTTCTTGAAGATCCACTTTGAGTCAATTACCCTTCTGCCAACAGGTAATTTCACCAGATCCCAAGTTTGATTCTTGTATAGAGATTCCAACTCTTCATTCATAGTAGTCATCCATAGGCTACTATCCTTGCTCGCAATAGCTTCACTGAAAGTGGATGGTTCAGAGGATTCTACTTCATTTGCAACAAGAAGAGCACATGCTATCATTTCATCATAACCAAACCTCTTTGGTGGATTAGCATTTCTCCTTGGTCTGTCGGTTGCCATGTTAGTGAACCGTTGAGGAGATGACTGATTTTCAGATTCAGTAGTATCTAATTCCTAACTTAAAGAAGGTTGTTCAGCAGTCTTCTGATGTGAAGCTACATCAAACTTCACCTGTTTGTTGGCCTCCTGAACTTTGGATTCTGATTTCTGTTTTTCTTCATAAAACATTTGAGACTCATCACAAGTAACATTCCTACTTAAAATTACCTTGTGAGAATGCAGGGACCAGATTCTGTAGCCTTTTACACCGATACTATAACCAACAAACATCTCATTTTTGACTCTATGGGCAAATTTACCTTCATTGACATGGTAATAGGCAGAACACCCAAACACTCTAAGATTAGAGTAGTCTGCCAATCTTCCTGACCATAACTCATAAGGAGTTTTTCCTTGAACAGCACTTGAAGGGCATCTATTAGTGAGGTAGCAAGCAGTGTAAATAGCCTCAGCCCAAAATGATTTGGGAGCTTCAGAGTTGGAAATTATGCACCGAGCCTTTTCCAACAACGTCCTGTTCATTCTTTCGACAACTCCATTTTGTTATGGAGTTTCTTTAACAATTCTGTGTCTAGCAATACCAAATCTCTTGCAAAAATCATTAAATTCAGTAGAACAGAATTCTAACCCGTTGTCTGTTCGAAGCCATTTGAGTTTTCATTTAGTCTAATTTTCAACAAGAGTTTTCCAATCTTTGAATTTGCCAAAAGCTTCATTCTTATGCTACATTAGGTAAATCCAGGTCATCCTTGAATAATCATCAATTATTGATAAGAAATACCTAGACCCCCCAAGTGAAGGCTCTCTGGATGGACTCTAGCAGTCGGCATGAATGTAGTCTAAAGTCTTCTTGGTACGATGTTCAGCTTTGCCAAATTGAGCCTTCTGTTGCTTTCCAAAAACACAGTGTTCACAGAAATCTAAACCTGTGAACTTATGTCCTCCAAGAAGACCTTGCTTACTAAGTTTTCCTAGATCTCTCTCATTCAAATGAGCTAGCCTCATGTGCCACAGCTGGTCAGTGTTATCAGAAGATGAAGCTATAGAGGAAGAGGCAGAAACGGTTGTACCTTGCAAAATATAGAATGGGCCCTTTTTAATGCCTTTCATGACTTCATTAGCACCTTTAAAGACCTTCAAAGTTCCTCCTCCACCTTGATACCTGAAACCTTTATTATCAAGTGTCATAAGAGAGATTAAGTTCTTACCCAAATTCGAAACGTGTCTAACTTCAGTAAGGGGTCTGATGGTTCCATCATGCATTTTCATTTGAATGGTACACCAATGCCAACTATCTGGCACACCGCATCATTGGCCATGGTAACTGATCCATCGTCAAAGTCCTTGTATTCAGAGAACCACTCCTTGTGTGGGCACAAATGGTGAGAAGCACCGGAGTCCATGATCCAATCTTCTAATGGATAACTGTCTTTGGAAACAATGAAAGCAATGTCCTGATCTGAAGAAGTGTCGTCCTTTGCAACGGTAGCTACTGAATACTTTACTTTTTTCTTCGAACAATTAGCCTTCCAATGACCTGATTCTTTGCAATAATTGCAAATGTCCTTCGGATTGTACTTCTTCTCTTTGTTCTTTGGTTGTTTCTTCCCCTTTTTATCAACCTTTTTAGAACGCCCATGATTGCTTATAGCAATCAAACCTGAAGCAGAGTGTTCGCATCCATTGTTGGAGGTTAGATGTCGTAGCTCCCTAGTATGAAGGCTAGCTCTTACCTCTTAAGACTAAGGTAAAGATACCAATAGAAGTAAAGCATCATCTTCATCTTCTATTTTAACATCTATGTTTCTAAGTTCCATTAACAAAGCATTTAACTGATTTAGATGGATTTTGAGCGACGTACCTTCCTTCATTTTTAGAGAGAACAGACGTTGCTTTAAAAGCAACTTATTAGTTAACGATTTTGTCATGTAAAGACTCTCCAATTTCAACTACAACCCAGCTGCTGTTTCTTCCTCAGCAACTTCAATAATCACTTCATCTACAAGACAAAGAAGTATTGTAGAGTGAGCCTTTTCTTCTAGAGTGGCAAGTTCTGCTTCTTCAATGTTGTCTGGTCGATCTCTTAATAATGGTGCCCATATTCCTTGTTGTTTCAAAAGGGCACGCATCTTGATCTGCCATAGACTGAAACTATTCTTTCCGGTGAATTTCTCCACCTTAATACTGTGAGAAGACATTATTCTAAATGACAGAACACAAACCAACCTCTGATACCAGTTTGTTAGAGTAAATCGCAGCAGAAGCAAACAATAAAAGAAAATCAAAACAAGAAGAAGCAGAAGAACACCACCAAGATTTATGTGATTCACTCCTGAATGGAGCTACGTCCACGGACAGCAGCAGCACAACACACTTTTCACTATTCAGATGTGTATTACAGAGGTGGTGGAGGAGGAAGGACAGCTACAGATCAGATTGCCGTGTATTCTTCCTCCTTTCAGAATCATCTATTTATAGATGTACAAAACTTACATGGTGATAAATCACCATTAAGTTTCGGCAGCAATGAAGGGTAGAGCCTTCATTGCGTGACTGCAGATGGAACGCCAAGAGACGTCCACGGAGGGGAACGGACGCCTGAACCGACGCCACAGGAGGCTTCCTCTGCGGGCGAAGGAACTCCAAGAGTGCGCAGGAGAGGAGCGGACGCCGGTTCCTTGCGCGCGACGGGAGAGGAGCGGTCGCCTGTTGCGCGCGGCGGGAGAGGAGCAGACGCCGGTTCCTTGCGTGCGACGAGAGAGGAGCGGTCGCCAGGAGCCGAACCGCCGGAAGTCGGCGACTCTTCCTGGTTCCCCGCGCGTCCGTCGGAAGATCGAGGGACGCGTGGCCGCTGGGGTTTCTAGCCCCGACTTTAAGTCACCGATAACAGATGTGATTGTTCTGAGTTCAGACAATGCAACAGATGATTGTTCTCTTATAGGTAAAGAAGTCAGCTCAATATAGAGAAGTTGTGGTAAAGGGTTAGTGCTGAAAATAGTTTTTCAAACCTATCAAAATGAGAAGTATCCTCTAGAAAATTTACACTGACAAAGGCAAAGTGGTGGCATGTTGGAAAATGATAACAATAATATCCTTTTTGAGCACAAAAGTAGTTGACAAAGACACAGTTGAGAAAATGATGAGCACCCAGAATTTCTCCCTTGTATCTCTTAATGGTGGCAATATCAACAACAAAAGGTTGATGCACCTCCAGTTCATCAAGTAATGCCTTTAGAGTACTGTAATAGTCATGGACAGAATGCTTCCCTTGCTGGTGAGTGAATAACTACTTGTAGATCTCATAAACACTAGTGATGTTCGGTTCATTCCCATATGTAGCCTACAAGGTCTCCTAAACTTGTTTTGTAGGTCAAATTTGAGAAACATTGTGAGCAATTTTTTCTTCCACATTGTTAATTATCTAAGAAATAATGATACAATCTCCTACATACCATTCAACGTAGTTGGCAACTTTGATGTTTAGAGAGGGTCCTCTTAAATATGTTTTTCCATCATGTATGCTGCCAATAAGGTTTCAAACACACTATCCCTTAACACTAGTTGCTAGTATTAAGTTTTACACCAATGGCAGTGAGGTTTTTGTTTTAAGCTGCTTTGGAAGTCACTATGGGTGTGAAAGGTGCCAAGGATTAATAAGTGAATTGTTACTAATGGAGAATAAAGAAGGAAGAGTTTCAAGTGCATGATAGAAACTCGTAGGTTGGGGAGAGCCCTACAAATGATGGAATATTGGATCAATATTGGAGTTGACGACAGTGGGTATTAGGAGCAGCCCTGCTTGTGGAGACAAACTATCATCAACAATAGGAACATGTTGAAACCACTAGCAGAAAAGGCACACATCAACTGACAATATAGAGGAGTCAAATGGCAATAACGATGATGGAAGCAAAAGAAAACAATGACACTGAGAACAAATAGGATGGGTGGGTGGACTAAAACATGTGGCAACAATCCTGGGGTCATCCTCTAGGCTCTAATACCATGTAGAGGTAAAAATAGAAGGATTCACTCAAATGAAAGAAATACAATAGTTTTTATATGGGAGACATACTCCCTTACTGGACCCATAAACCTAAATATGCATAATATGACTTAACAATATTATTTACCTAATTTTTCCGTTTTTTGTCCTCATATCAAACTTATGAAAAGAAATTCATGCATAAAAAAATCAAGCTTATGGATTTGATACACGTTCAACCTTCAAAACTGAAAGAGTAGGATCAAATGTTTAAAAATTCAATTTTCATTATGTTTATTTCATTTCAAAAGAGGGGGACGACAGTATTAACTGATAGAAATCATAAAAAGAATGTCAAGCTTACTGTGATAGCTCTTCTCCTCTTCACAGGTAGTGATTTGCCATCTTCTGCCTGTTTACCAAACCATCCAGAGCAATAATGGTCAACCTGCTCCAACAGCCAAAAGTCTGTTGGGAAAAAGATATCCGCATCACCCTACATAAATCACAAGTTAAGGTGGAAACAATAAATTATTCACAACAAAAGCTAATATAAAAAATATTTTATTAGTGTAAGAGAGAAAAAAACATCTTTTCTAGTTCTCTTTGTGGCTTGTAGTGTAGAATATGAGAAGAGAGTTAAACAAGACTTAAATTAAACCTCGAAGAATGTGGATGCATAGGTATATATATGAGTAATGAAACCCCAATATGATTAAGCACCCTAAACCCATGTACTTATACATGATTCTCACAATATATAACTCTTACACTCCTCAAATTATGCATATATATATCTATTATGCCTAACTTGTCAGATATACTCTTAAACAACTTAGTATTTAAACCTTTGGTGCGTTCGTGTGTGTGCATGTGTGTGTGTCAGAAATGAGGGTACGTGTGTGTGTGATATTTACTTCAAGATCAGTCAATTAACTTTAGGAAAGGATAACTAGCTTCGAACCTAGGAAAAAACATTGCCATTGTCAATTGACCTTTTCTCATCATCTAAATTTTAAACACAAGGGATACCTAGGCAAAGCTGATTGTCATTTTAGAAAAAAAATAAAAGCAAAATTGTGAGTAAGAAGAAAAACCAACTCTGACTGCAAATTAAATTTCTTTGAACAGAAACTTTATGAAAATGAGAGCATGCCTTTGCATCAAGATAGCTGCTGTAGTCAACAGTTCTCCCATCTTTCTGCAGAAAGTTTTAAAAAAAAGAAATATCTTAGTTGGCAAATATATTTCTTTACTGATAATAAACCTGTATAGAACATGTGAAAGCTTAGAAAGTTGGTATTTCACCTTGCAGAGGAAAAATTGAAGAACTAGAACATTTCTATGTGCAAACAAAAAAATTTCATGATATGGTTGTTCTTTACCATTAAACTGCCCTCATTCTATTTGGGTGCTTGAAAAAGTGCATGCTTGCTTTTTCTTTCCAGTTGTTTTGTTATAGCAGCCAACAGTTGGAAACGGACAGCAATAAGCTTAAATTGAAAATCTCATAGCCTTCAATGCCCAGTGTAGGTGTTACACAATTGTGGTAGAGGAGGCAATAAAAAGGAGGACGCTTTTCATCATTTGGACGAAGGTATGAACCACATCAAAACTCCTAGAAGGGCTACAAGGAGAGTACAACTCTTATCAGCAATCCACTTCTTATAACTACAACAATGGAGCTGTTTCACATCCAAGTGACTCATAAAGATGACAAATATTTGCAACAGCTAGCATGGAGTAATTCAATGTCCATAGAAGTTCAATCATATGTTTTCCAACTCAATGATATGCCAACCTCCCTAAATGCAATGCCCCAATCTAATGAAATGCCTCTTGAAGAATGGTTGGCTGACTTTGATATAGGAACTCACATGACATTAGATCATGTTAAGCCCCATAATTCTCCTCCATACCATGGTCCAGAAAAAGTCATTGTTTGCAACAAGGGGCTCACTGTTTCACACGTCAGTGATACCACTACTACCACTCTTAAAACACTCAAATTAAAAGATGCCTTAATTGTTCCCTAACTCACCAAAAATATTTTATCTATTGGAAAACTTACTACTAATGTTTCATATGAGTTTGTTTTCACTCATGAATTTTGCATAGAAGATCTAGCAACATGGATCAGGAGTGCCAGGGGTAACAAACTAGGTAGTGTCTACTGCCTTCAATCCAAGACTAAGGCGATGTTCATAACCACTATAGGAACCTCAACCTCAAACATGGTCTAGCACCATCAACTTGCACATCAAGCTGCAACTCTGTCTACTCCTAAGAAGCTAAAACTTATTAAAATTAAAGGAACATCATTGACGACATCCTTGTGTGAAGTACATCAAACGAAAAAAACTAGCAAACTTCCATTCCAATCATTTACAAATAGAACCACGAAGGTGTTCACTAAGATTTATTGTGACTTATAAGGTCGTACCCCTGCTATTTCTCATACTCAATATTGTTATTTTGCTTGTCTGGTAAACGATTACACACAATATGTCCAGTCTATTCTACTATGAAATAAATCAAACTTTGTTCCTCAATATCTCTTATTTGAAAAAAATGATTGCCAGACAACACAAAGCTCAAATCAAAATCTTCTAATGCCATGGTGGTGGTGGTGGTGGTGAATTTCCCAATAAAAAATTGATTAATTATTTTAAATCACAAATGTAAAGATCCAGATATCTTGCCCCAATAAGCCCTAACAAAAGGGGATCATTGAATGCCAACATCATGTCATTCATGAACATGGAATGGCTTTACTATTCTATTTGTGAGTACTACAACATTATTGGGTAGAAGTATTTCACACAATGGTCTATCTTCTTAATCAGCTCCCAATGGCAGCAATTGGTAATAATACACCTTATTATATGCTACATAATAAACATCCAGATTACAACTTCTTGATAAGCTTTGGATGTTGATGCTATCTATATGTACAGAAACGACAACAAACAAATTCTCAACAAAAACTCTACCATGTATTTTATTTGCATAAAGTGACATATAAAGGCTGCAAGTGTCTCCACCCTCCTACAGACCAAATATATCACTCAGGACATGTGATATTTGATGAAATGCAATTTCCATATAGACTGTCATAGCCTACTAGATCACTAGAGCTTACAAGCTTCCTTAAATCTCAAGACAACATGCCATATTGGCATGCTCCTCAAGCTAATCATCATTAAGGTGATACTATTTTCCTAGTGCCCACACCACAAGAGCATCCTCTACCAACTATTGTAACCGCCAGCCTAGACCCTCAATGAATGCCTGCAACTCCATCATCACAACCACAAACCACAAATGCCCACTAAATTACCCAAGCAATCCAAATCCACCTTACAACACCCTTCCCTCAAAGCCACAAATCCACTTACACACCTCAACCCCCACATCATGCCATGACAATACAAGGCCAACTTGGCATCATCTAGCTAAACCCAAAGTACTTCTTCACCATACCAATCAAACCCAAGTCTACCCAATTAGCCTTACACCATCCAAGTGGCAATGAGCAATGGAGGAAGAAATCTAGGCATTAACTACTTAACCCATGTACAAGTTAGTCCCACAACAACAAAATATGTGAATTCTTCCCAACAAAATGGATTTGGAAAACAAAATTTAAACCAAATGGCACTCATAATCAACTTAAAGCATGCTTTGTCACCAAAGGCTTTAACCAAATTTTAGGTCTAGACTTCGATGAGACATTATTTCCAGCTTCACAATACTACTCATCCTCACCATCGCCACAATGTGCAATGGCCACTACGACAAATTGAAATTGAAAATGCCTTTCTCATGGGCCTCTTTTTGAGCTGATGTGTTGAACACAATCTTTTTGCTTTGTTGATGCTCACAAACTCACACATGTTTGGTGACTCCACAAGGCATTCTATGACCTCCGTTAAGTGTTTGTTTTGATCATTTGAGCAAATTTCTACAAACAAAGACTTCCCATGCAATTTTGATTAATCTACTACTATATGTTAATGACGTTATATTAACAGGAGATTCTCAACGATATATTGACACATTTGTCATGTTTCTTGTTGCTTCCTTCAACATAACATAGAACCTTTATCATATTTCATTGGCATTGAAGTCCACTACTATTATAGATGATCTGTTTCTATCCCAGACTAAATATATTTGAAACCTTCTTAAGAGAGCTTACATGCATCGAGGATGAGTTTTATTGACACCAATGGGAACCAAGGATCATTCACTTTAAACCTCCCCTTCATATGGTGATCCAAGTTTCACACACTGGTACACTAAAGCATCTCTCCCTCATTAGATCAAATGTGGCATACACTATCAACTTCTTGTACAAACATCTGCAATCAGCAAGTGACAAGCACTTCTTGAAAACTTCTTGTACAAACATCTGCAATCAGCAAGTGACAAGCACTTCTTGAAAACTTCTTGTACAAACTACTCAAACGTGTGCTGCAACAAATGGTGCATACACATGCAGGCCTCCACCTCAAACAAAACTCCTCATTTGATCTCTATGCCTTCACTAATGTAGATTAAGCCAGGTTTCCAATAACTCGTTGTTTAATGACAGGTTTTTACACCTTCCTTAGACTCCAATTGCATTACATGTAATGCCAAGAAACAACCTTCAATAATTCGCTGAAGCATCAAGGCTAAATATTATGTGATGGCACATAATATACATGAGCTTATTTGGTTGAATCACCTCCTCCATGATTTGGACATCTTACAAAAACCATGACAACTTAAGTGTTCTTCACCTTACCATGAGTCAGAAACTTTTATCATGCAATTACTTGAGCCAAATCACATCAACTATAGGACTTGGCATCCTATTGAAGAAATGCTTAAGTGGAGGTATTAACAAAATGCAAGACATGCATGGATTGCAAGGAGACAGAAACATATACCTCTCAATTTGATGATTCAAGATGGCTTCTAGAAGGCTGTTTGTTATGATTTTTCTTTTGTTTGGCACCTGGCAAGCATCCAGGTGCTCTGTTGTAACTACCCTGTATTTCCTGTAACAATGTGACATTATAAACACACGGTGACCCCTCTCTCACAACACCAGTAATTCTTCAGCCACCTGCAACTCTCCTTCCACCTTCATCTCACCTCTTCTTCACTATTTTCCATCTACTTCATCAATCAGATGATTTGAAGAACTAAAACAAGTACATAAGGATGTTTCAAAACAAGCACATAAGGATGTGACACTACCAAATTAACATTTTGACTCTAGTTGGAAGCTCACACTAAAAGTAATGCAAGACAACAGCATCATGACCCCATTATGAACCAATCAAGTTAGTAAGCATGTACTTTAAGGCCAATCATTTAAAAAAGAAAAGCATTTGTGCAACAAAAAGTTGTTTTGAGACATTTGTAGAAAATGGGGGGTTCTATTGAATTTACTTATATTCAAGGAGAACGAGAAGCACAAAACAAGATTGAATTCACTGTAAATTACTAAAGAAACTTGAAATTTCCTGCCAAGTAGATGGCTAATAAGAATAGTACCTTGGAAGAAACTAACGGAGCTCTAACTCCAGAAATTTTGACATCAGGCAGGTAGCTAAAATCAGATGCAATAAGAGACATCTTTGGTAGAGCCCAGTGTAAAACCTCCAGCAATTGCTGCAAATTTCAACAGTAAACATTAATATTGACCAAAAAAGTTAACCACCAAAATAGTATTTGCACATTGAATGTAGACCACCACACATTCCCAATGTCATTGGTGATTCAGAAAGAGAATTCTTTGTACCATACATCCAGTTGGCAACCAAGCTCTCCTAGGCTTTGGAAAAGCTTTAGACCAAATTCGTTTTGGAGTTGAAAGTACCTCTTCCTCGCTTATGATCTCAATACACCCAGCAATTAATGGGTCTTGCACAGGCTTGTATATTTCTGAGATTTCTATGCTATCATGCAGAAAAAAGATAAAAAGGTGATATGACAAACAGCAAACACAAAGCAGGGCAATTTCTGACTAATATGAAAGTATGAAACATATTAAACAAAAACAAGGGCTAACTATTCTGATATTTATAGGCTATAGTTCATGAATTTTAAGTACTGCCTGTACATGTAAATACCAAATAATTCAATGAATTCTGCTCTGTAAAATTTTAAAGAATATATATAAAAGAATTTTAGGACCTGTGGAGATAGATCATATCTTTCTATAATGAATCAACCACTAAACTACACTGCCTGGCGCACATATGTA
The DNA here is from genome assembly GCA_024699675.1 of Amphibolis antarctica. Taxonomy (NCBI): domain Eukaryota; kingdom Viridiplantae; phylum Streptophyta; class Magnoliopsida; order Alismatales; family Cymodoceaceae; genus Amphibolis; species Amphibolis antarctica. The sequence goes on from JAMKPZ010003277.1 coordinate 24,158, forward strand.
TAGACAAAGTGATTTTCTGAGATAAATTTTTATTACAAGCATTTTAATGCGTTTTTGTTTGTTTCTGCTTAAAAAAAGAGGTACAAGTGACAAAGAAGAGATTATTCTCTCCATCACCCTATAAATAATGCTTTTCTCTGAAACATTTTTGTTCCAAGGAAGGTAACCAAACAAAAATAGTAAGATGTGGCCTTTAGAATCTAAGATTTCCATTAGTAATGTCAAGACTAGTAAAAAAAAATAAAACAGAAGAGTTACACCATTTTAAAAACCTGTCTGGTTGCTTCTCAAGCCAAACCTCCATCCATGGAGAAACTTGATTTGTAGAATGTACAAGATCATGAGGAAGATTGTCAAGTACCTGAAGAATGAAAAATAAAAAGGATAGCTAATGACAATACGAAAAATATGCTATGTTAAGAGTGAATTAAGAGAGACTATTTTTACTCATAGGGGATTAACACCTAATAAACAGTGGTTACATAATGAGGTAAGATACATAAATTTCAAATTTCCAATGTGAGACTATTGATTACTCCGAAATTTGTAAGAGAAAAAGTGATCATTGCTTGATTAGGGTTGAAGATACAATATATATAAGGATGATGTACTCTTGAATAAACGGATATCCATTAAACCAAATACAAGCCCTAAACACAATAATACAATTATATAATGTTAAGTATTCACACTCTCAAAAAAAAAAAAAAAAAGTATTCACACTCTCCCTCAAGCTGAAGCCTATATATCTATCATACCCATCTTGTTACATAAGAATTCAAAAACACGAATTCCTATCCCTCAATGAAAATATTTGCAAGTTGCTTTGAAGATGGAGTATAAGAAATGAACATTAATCCTTTCATCATTATATCTTAAATGTGGTGACAATCCACTTTAATATGTTTTGCATGCTTGTAAAAGTTGGATTGTTATAAAAATTACAACTTGATTATCACAATACATATGCATGAAACTCTAAGGGGTAATGCCAAGTTCCTTGAGTAAGGACTTGAGCCAAATCATGTCCCTAGATTGTTTGTATTATGAATCTATACTTGCTTCAACACTACATATTGAAACTACATTCTGCTTCCTTGGATAACTAGGTTGCCACTCAATATAAGTACAAAAACTTGAGGTAGATTTTCTACCACCTACATAGCTTGAGTCAGATTATGCTCCAAACCAATGAATGCCCGTGCCTTTAGTATATAAGCCCCTTTCCTAGTGCATTCTTAATATAGACAAGTACAGGAGGCACAACAACCCAATGAACTTTCTCTAGATTCATGCATAAATTCACTAAATAGTTCAACCACGTATGCAATATTTGGTCTAGTAACAACAAGATAAATCAACTTACCAATCAACCTTCTGTATTGTCCAATGTCTTCCAATATCTTAGATGAGTTATCCAGAAGGGAGGATTCAACTCTATAGATGTGTTTTTTGGTTTGCAACATAAAAGACCCATATCATGTAATAAATTCAGAGCATAATTCCTATGAAATAGTCATTTTACTGTATGTGTATGCAAACTCAATCCTCAAAAAGTACTTAGGTTTTCTTACATCTTTAGTAGAAAAGGACTTCTTGAGTTAAGTCCTTGTATTCTTGACTCTCTCATTATCTATTAACAAAATGTCATCAGCATGGATAGCTACTATTGCACATATTGTAGTTGTTTTTCTATAAAGATCTTCTACACATTATTTAAAGCCACATTACATAACTGTGCTAAATTTTTCAAACCATGCCTACAGACTTTGCTTAAGACTATAAATTGCCTTCTTAAGTTTGCACACTAAATTCTCCCCTTAAGCAATGTGCTTTAAAGGCTACTTTATGAAAACTTGTTTGCTTAAATCACCATACAAAAAAATATCTTTTAAATTCAGTTGATGTAGCTCCCATGATTGATTGATGATAAGAGACAAAAGAACTTTAATGAAGTTGAGGTGCATAACCAGTAAAAAGGTTTCAACATAGACAACTTTATAGGTTTGAGTGAAGCCCCAAACAACCAATCATGCCTTGTATCTATCCATTAAACCATCCAGCTTGTGCTTAATGGTGAATACCCTCTTAGAAGTAAATTATTTTTTTTTTCAACTCTTAAAAGTAATTAGACTAACCTTAGTAAGACAGAATACCAAATCTCATGTGCCATATGCACATAAGCTTCTATTCCTTCGTAACTAGATTAAAAAAACCTAATACGTAGAGAGAAAATCTGCTTATAAAGCTCACACCCTTTCAATGTTTTTATCATAGCCATACATCTGTCATAATGTGTTCTAAATTTTCCTGGTAGGTCTCAACATCATCATAACACATGCAACATGGAAACTTCATACCATTCTCCAACCAGGTCAAAACAGTAGACACATCAGCATACCAATTATTGTACCAACTACCAAGGATCTTTAAAATTAGGAGGTGGTTGTGGAGATGCTTCACCTTCCATAGGGTGGCAATAAATGTTTGAAAGCTTTGTGACCAAAGCAAAAAATTATTCCATTAAGTTTTCAGAGGTTTCAGTAAGGTTTCAAATGGTGGAACCTCTAGCACCCATGGTGGAGCAAAAAACCAACAGTGCCAGAATAGCAGCTGGAATCTGCAATGGTCTGAACTGCAGAATAGAACCCAGAAAAGCGGCAGAACAATGCTAGAATTTGGCCTAAAATGGTAACCAGACCTACGGTAGGGGAACAAAACCATCCACAATGGTATCCACTTTAAAACATAGAATCTTGAACTGACTGAATATAAAGGATCACAATTGACTCTATAGCTTAAGGACCAAAATTTTATTCATTGTTAACTACCTAAAAATGAAGACAATAATTTGCACCTACACATACACAGGTAACACAACTTGTGCAACGATACTGGCATGTAAAAAATATTTTCTTAACACATATAGGAAAATAAAGTGCAATGCAAATTTGCTTATTAACTCTAAAGTACATAATACTTAAGTGGGCCTTGACAAAATGGTAAGATTGTTCTAGGGAACCCTACTCCTCACACATTAATATTTCTATGGAGGTAAAGCTACGTACAAATTGCCCAACCTCTACGTTGATGGAAACCTCAAGCATTGGATTTACTCTTACATCACAATTTTGGAGTTTCGTGATTTTAGCATAGCTAAAATATATTAACCACCACATAAAAGGACAACATTAGAACAAGCCAAATTCCATGAAATGATTTTTTGAAAACATAAAAAAGATGTAGTCAAGAGCAAAAGTACATGAAAAATATGAGCTGAAGAAGAAAATAGAAAACAAATATAATCCATACCATTGATGCTTATATAGAAGAATTATGGAAAGACTGTCTTTATCACTCAAAAAATTATCAGTAAGAGAATATTACAAGCATGATTATTCATACCTCCAGCATAATAACCCAACATGGTTGAGAATTCACACTACCTACATAAATTACCAAAATATTTTAGCAGATTAGCTATGTCTGCATAAGCTAATAATGGAAGAAACTAGATGCAGGCAATGCAGCATAGTTTATGCACTTAGTATAACTCAAAAAGTGGGAGTTTTGATTTTCTGATATCAGAAGATAATTCATAATGTAATATTTCACAGATCCTGCACATTATGGAAGTCATGAACATAAACAACACGCTTGGAAAATGTGTAACTACTATAATTTGAGTCATAATCTCACTATATGAGGTCAACCATATGAATCAATTTCATGAGCACTTGGAAAATGAGTAAAAAATAAAGATGCAATGTTGCTCACATAGGTATCCATGCTTTCAAAATGCACAATTGAAACACTCCAGAGCATATACAAGAAGCAACAAGTTATCAAAGGAAAGACCTCAATAACCTTTAGGCTATTAGCGACCAACATAAGGTACTAACAATTATCAACGTGAAAAGATCGCAGTTCACCATTTCTTCCAATTCATTTTCAAACTTGATAAATGAAGGTTGAATTTTATCATAGTTAATTAGTTATATAATTTAAAATCATACAGCTAAATAATTTGTTGCATTATTGGAATGTTGACTTTCATTTCAGTGTTAAGATGATGTGGGCCACCACATCAAGTATTCCTCTCTGCAGCCTCTTCATTCTTTTGTAGTGATGGTGATTTCCCTAAACTTTTTTTTTTTTTTTGAATGCTCCAAACATGACATTTTGTGGATTTTTTTTGAATATTAATGTCATATTGTGGAATGGTTTTATGCCATTTGGTGATTTTGGCATGACTATTATGCTCAGAATTTCAGTCAAATGATTGTTAGGATGGAACCATCAGAATCATAACAATATGAAAATACAAGAATAACTTGTCAATATTTTAGCAAGCTTGGTTTTATATGCCAATCCCATAGTGGGATTAAGGCATCAATTGTTGTCATTTGTTTTCATATAGCTGTATTTACTTTTGGATAGTGGGATTAAGGCATCAATTGTTGTCATTTGTTTTCATATAGCTGTATTTACTTTTGGATAGTGGGATTAAGGCATCAATTGTTGTCATTTGTTTTCATATAGCTGTATTTACTTTTGGATAGTGGGATTAAGGCATCAATTGTTGTCATTTGTTTTCATATAGCTGTATTTACTTTTGGATAGTGGGATTAAGGCATCAATTGTTGTCATTTGTTTTCATATAGCTGTATTTACTTTTGGATAGTGGGATTAAGGCATCAATTGTTGTCATTTGTTTTCATATAGCTGTATTTACTTTTGGATAGTGGGATTAAGGCATCAATTGTTGTCATTTGTTTTCATATAGCTGTATTTACTTTTGGATAGTGGGATTAAGGCATCAATTGTTGTCATTTGTTTTCATATAGCTGTATTTACTTTTGGATAGTGGGATTAAGGCATCAATTGTTGTCATTTGTTTTCATATAGCTGTATTTACTTTTGGATAGTGGGATTAAGGCATCAATTGTTGTCATTTGTTTTCATATAGCTGTATTTACTTTTGGATAGTGGGATTAAGGCATCAATTGTTGTCATTTGTTT
>JAMKPZ010003278.1:0-26578 GCA_024699675.1 Amphibolis antarctica
AGAAGAGAGGAAGACCGGGAGAAACAAGTATATTTGCACTAAATATATGCAATCTTTATCTATGTTAGAACTTAGAAGATCTATTGGACTTAGGTTTCTGGTATAGAAGTACGTGATATAAGTATATTTGCACTAAATATATGCAATCTTTATCCATGTTAGAACTTAGAAGATCTATTGGACTTAGGTTTTGATGAATCTAAGCATAAGAAGACAGGCGCTACACATTAAAACATCAATAAAACAGTGTAATATACCTTAAAACTTGAAGAAATAGAGAGTAACTTTCTTGCTGTTTGTGAACAAATGGAGGTTGGCTGTTGGAAAGAAATGTTGCCAGAGAGGGATTTTGCTGTCCAGAGAGGATTTCTGGTAGAGTTGAGTGAGGGTTACTAGTGAAGTAGAGAAGGGGGAGGGTTAGAAGAGAGGAAGACCGGGAGAAACAAGTATATTTGCACTAAATATATGCAATCTTTATCTATGTTAGAACTTAGAAGATCTATTGGACTTAGGTTTCTGGTATAGAAGTACGTGATATAAGTATATTTGCACTAAATATATGCAATCTTTATCCATGTTAGAACTTAGAAGATCTATTGGACTTAGGTTTTGATGAATCTAAGCATAAGAAGACAGGCGCTACACATTAAAACATCAATAAAACAGTGTAATATACCTTAAAACTTGAAGAAATAGAGAGTAACTTTCTTGCTGTTTGTGAACAAATGGAGGTTGGCTGTTGGAAAGAAATGTTGTCAAAGAGGGATTTTGCTGTCCAGAGAGGATTTCTGGTAGAGTTGAGTGAGGGCTACTAGTGGAGTAGAGAAAGGGGAGGGTTAGAAGAGAGGAAGGCCAGGGGAAACAAGTGATGAGTGAGAGGCATGCATTCCGAGCTACACAAGCTTTCTGCTTTGACTCTTACATTTGTTGTATAGATAATTATATTTTTTAAGTACTTCATTATAATATCTGCGCACTTGAGTTCATTTATTTTGTGAAGTCTAGTGTCTGCATCTGGATGCTCTAATGCCTGTTGAAACTTCAAATGATGCTGTTTTGCTGTTTCTTTTGTATATTTGTCTGTTAATGAATAATTTCTCCTATTGGATTCCATATTTACATGCTTTTATGCTTTGAGCTGATTTTGTAGGGCATATATGGGCATCCCATTGAAATCCAAGCTCTTTTCTTTATGGCCCTTAGGTGTGCTTTCTACATGCTCAAGCGTGAAGGAGAAGGGGAAGAATTTATAGAGAGAATAGTGCAACGGTTGCATGCCTTAACTTATCATATGCGAAGTTACTTTTGGCTTGATTTCCAGCAACTTAACGACATATATCGCTATAAAACTGAGGAATATTCTCATACTGCGGTGAATAAATTTAATGTTATTCCTGATTCAATCCCTGATTGGGTGTTTGATTTTATGCCCTGCCGTGGTGGTTATTTTATTGGAAATGTTAGTCCTGCAAGGATGGACTTCCGATGGTTTTGTTTGGGCAATTGTGTTGCAATTTTGTCCTCACTGGCTACTCCAGAGCAATCCACAGCTATTATGGATCTCATCGAGGAAAGGTGGGAAGAGTTGGTTGGAGAAGTTCCTTTGAAGATATGCTATCCTGCAATTGAAAACCACGAGTGGCGGATTGTGACGGGTTGTGACCCTAAGAATACCCGATGGAGTTACCATAATGGAGGATCTTGGCCAGGTTGGTTGGGTTTCAATCCATATATTATCTTCTAGGTTTTTGTTATGCATTTTTTTAATTTGCAGCAAAACGTTGGTCCTTGTAGAGATTTAAAGAAAACAAGCAACTGAGAATTATGACTATAAAAATATTGTTGATCCTAGTGATGCAGGACACTTAATTACGTTGCCATACTGGCAACCCTACAAGCGTTAGGCGATTAGGTGGAATCAACCCATTTCCACATTTAGCTGATGCAAAACTTCTTCTAAACGTCTCTATACGATATAATTGTCATAGCAAGAGTTTCGTATTTCGTATTTTCCTTTTTAATTGACCAACCTGGTAATGGATATTATTCTCATAACCTGCATTGCCTTATGTTCCACCTTGTTTTCTGCAGTCCTCCTTTGGCCGCTGACTGCTGCCTGTATCAAAACGGGCCGGCCTCTGATTGCTCGTAGAGCCATTGACCTTGTGGAGAATCGCCTGCATAAAGATGGTTGGCCTGAGTACTATGACGGGAAGCTTGGACTATATGTTGGAAAACAGGCCAGAAAATTTCAGACATGGTCAATTGCTGGTTATCTGGTAGCGAAGATGATGTTGGAGGACCCCTCGCATCTTGGAATGATCTCCCTTGAAGGGGACAGGGCAATGCAGCCTCCCCTCAGGAGATCAGCCTCATGGACTAGTTGAAAAGGTACTTCTCTCCTAAAAATATAACACATGTCACGACGAAATGAGCTAGATTATACCATATTTTGGCGTTTGGTTTATTTAGTTTCACTATTTGTTACATGATCGATTCAGAGCTTAGGTCAACTGGATTACGCCGTTCCTGAACCGTATAAAAAGCTGTCTGTACAGTAGGAGTAATATACACAAGCATCTCAAAAAATAAAGGTTCAGATCATTTTTCCCTCAAATTCCATAATGTACCAGGCCTGACTTTGAGGCTGTTTCAATTATTCGGGCCATGCTGCTTGAAAGATAGATTACTGTGAAACATCCCAGAGGAATGTCTGTATCATTCTTCGAGTACATTATTAAATCATTTATGAGATTCTCTTCATTTTGTCTTTGAACTGCATCTATGTATATTAACATTTACCTAATATTTTTAACATCTTACATTAAAAAATTATATAAAATTTTACATCATAAATCATATAATTTCTTAAAAAATATAATTCTTATTACATCTAATTCTACCTTCTAAATAAACACCATCTAAAGCTTAAATTGTATCTACGAGGAGCAATTACATCTGGATCATTTATTGAAAGAGGGAAAGTAAAAAAGAACATGACGTATGAGAGTTACAATGTTTTTTGTGTTTCGTATTTGTAAAACGAGCCCTTGAACTCAAAAGGCAGTCAAAAAATCATATCCACTTCCTCAAGATTAGTTGCCAATATTTCAATCATTGTAGGAAAATACATTAATGCTTTTAAATAATCATTATCAAATGTATTATTTATTTATCAATTCAAACTCAAATAAAAAACACCGAATAGAGAAAAAAGTTAATTTTTGCAATTTTTTTAAAGCACCAGTCATTATTAATACGTTAATCTCAGTAAATAATCATTTACCGAAAACCATGAAGAAGGTTTATGACAATTGCAATAATTTTTTATTAATGCACGCGAGTATATCCTTTGATAAAATTTTATTACTTCAAGAATATGAAGAATAAGTTGTAGTGAAAAATAGTGAGACGTACATTAACTTTCTAGTTACCGAAAGAAATGTCGTACTCGGTAAAATGATCATTAAAATATGCAACAACCGAAAGAATAAAAGACAACGTATTATTATTAAACATCTATTCAAATACGTAATTAGTAATTATAGAAAACATTTGGTAATGACAAAAGCCACATATAATAATAAATCTATAAGGTCTCATCTAAATAAAACACTAGAATACATTATCCAATTATGTTGCTATTTATACAGAGCTATAGGCCTCAAGTTGTTAATGAACTTCAATCGCAAGAGGAGAGCGCTTGGATAAAAAGACCAAAAGAGCTAAATTAATATAAGTTAATAACGTTCTAGTATGGCTGTGAATGGATAGAGAAACTGACCTTTGAAGCCCTAAAGCCGTTGACAACAAAGGTAGATCACCAAAATAGGTTATGCATGACTTATGAAAAACAAGCCATTACAATCTATTTAGAACGAAGAATCTTAGGTTTTGGCATTGCCTTCTTCATCTGCCGGGCTCTGTCCTTCTCTTCTTTTTTGCGCAAAGCTTCTGCACTGAGTTTTGCAGAAGTCTCTTCCACAAATTTTTTCTTCTCTGCCTTTCTCTTCTGTAGATCTTCTTGCCTTGCATTCAGTAGCTCACGGTATGCTTCCTGAGCTGCCTTCGTTCTAGCAGCTTCAGTTTTAGATCGTACCTGTGAAAACAAAGAGGAAAACTGACTTCATTTCAATTATCATTTTTGGACTTTTGGCACCAAGAGACAAAGCGATAACTTCACCTGTTGGCTTATTTTATAGCGTCCAACTAAATCAATGTAATATGGTACGAGGGCCATCAACCTAGTTATGTTGGCCATGCTACTCCGATCTGGAAGGGCAAACTTGAACATCAGCATTTTCTTTTGGGAGCCATAATGTTGGTCAGAGAAATGCATTGAAATGAACCACTTCCCAACTTTTTCAAAAGCCTTCTCACCAAAAACCTATCAAGAAAATAAAATCAACTTATGAGCCATCCACGTATAGAGACAATAAGAATAGACAAACATAACATTTTAATGAACCAAATGAGGGTCATAAAACGAGGAAACTGTAATAGGCATAACTCTTGTCATCAATCATTGATGTGGGGTGGCCAATCAAACTGCCTCAATATAGGTGGCCAGCCAGATTGGCTCCCCCACAAACGTGGAGTGCCCCAACCTGATAGGTTGCCCCCCCACCAGTCGACCACTTGAATTGTGCAGGTCACTTGCACGCCCCCTATCTCCTTCATTTCAATAGTATGGGCAGCTATTGCTCCATTGGTCCTAGTCACTCTATTTGTATGGTAAGTTTCCAACCATCCTCAAAGGGACAAACCAATACCGTCAGCTACACCAAATAGGCTTGGCAAGCAAACCAACCTTGTCACGCTGTGCATGGTAGGTCTTGTCCGTACAACATGGTTGACATGTGGAGTTGATGTGGCCACAAGCTGGTCGTACTGATGTCGAATGTCATGCACGTACAGATGTTGAATGTCATGCACGTATCTATTATCACAAAGTCATGTGGCAGACTGAGATTCATTGATTGCCAACTACCCTGCTCGTTGCCATCAACCATAAATATCATAGTAAATACAGTATTACGATACAATTTTCCAACCCCAAAATCTAATCCACCTTTGCTCATTGAACTTGTGTGATTTAAGCATTAGAGAGAACATGTTCAAGCCCAATCTAATTAGTCCACTCCATTGTTTTGCAAGTCAAGTTGGCCAACTCAATTGTGTTCGACCAGCTGATCCAGCTCTATGGGAAGCAGATAAATCATATTAATTGAAGGGAAAGCAAATGAATTGAATTGTAATTTGACCCTGAATATTGTTTTTATCCATGCACAATCTTCCACAAGTATTCAATTAGACTAAAAAAAAGGATATTATGGTTTCTTTAGCAATATACCCTCACTACCAAGAGAAGTAGCAAGACCATCCATCCAAATACATCCATTCTCACTTTCTCTCACTCCTTTCATCCATGTTTCTTTTACATTTTAAAATTTATAACTGAGTAATCCTATTGTCACATACATTTTCCTTTTCACCTCTTAATTTTATGATAAATTAAATTCAAATTTATTGCTAACATGTATAGTATGGAAAACTAACAATAAAATGTAAGCATGTAACTACTTTGATAAAAGCCAATGTTTCATATACAAGTTTAAACATCTGATCGAGTTTAAGATCATTAAATACTCAAATACAGGTATACACTGAAAACGATTCCAATGAAAAATGGTGCAAGAAACTTCAATTGATATAGTAAATATCTTTTACTGGTTGCTAACATGATGTTTCGTATGCAAGTTTAAACATCTGATCCAGTTTAGGATCATTAAATGCTCAAATACAGGTATATACTGAAAACAATACCAATGAAAAATGGTGTGAGAAACTTCAATTGATATAGTAAATATCTCTGGTTGCTAACATGGAAAATTAACTCCGCTAGATAACTAAGAGCTTTGAACATTGCCTCTGAAGTTCATTTACTTTTCAAATGCTAAATGGAAAATTCAACCACCATGTGTAAAAGGGTTCTAGGAGAAAAAATGGAAATAATGGAATAATGTCGTTCCCAACTTTTTCATTGTTTCCAAAATACAATCTCCACGTCCTCTCATCTGTCTGATTCCTAAAACACCATAGTAGTGTTTGTATGCTGCTTTGCAACATCTATGGTTGAGTATGAGGCAGCAATAAGGACAACATCAAAAGTCCATGTGAAATGCCTTGGTTTCTGCTTTCCATTGCCTTAGTTCAAAAAACTGTTTACTAAAATACGCTTCAGTACTTTCTCATCCTTTTCTGAATATCAACTTTTGACCCACTACCTAGTACAACTATAATTGTCTATTATTTTCCCAACATTTATGCCATTTCTGGCATTGTTTATAAAGTATTTGATATTGTGATGAAATATGGAAAGTAAATCATAAAGATCAACCTTGAAATTTGCAAAATGAGATAACCACATACTACATCTACATCATATATAAATGTAATCTCTTTTCTCTTCCAAATGCAAGGTGGATTATTCAATCTACCCTAACTCTGTAATGGTCCAAAGATTCCATTCATACTCAAGGGGATTTCTTATTGATTTGATTAAAAATTCAGAAATTCGCTTTAGAACTTTTCTGATGATCTCAAATAAAATAATTGAGCGAAAATGGGATTTTTACTAGAGTAAACACAAATTTCTACGGTATGCAGTCGTATCACCTCTATCTTAAACAACCGTTTAACCATTAACCTATCTAACTCTTTTTGGCATGTCAAGATATGTACGTATTCAATGGTTTTGCTCTTCTACTAGCCGCAAACCAATATGCCTATTCAAATTCTTGATTTAGGTAACCCCAACACACAAGAAACATATTTCCATCAATTCGTTTTAATCCTATTCAGATTTTGATCCTAGAACCGCCATTTATCCAGTTGATATGAATTCACAACAGGGATGCCCATTTTTGATAAGATATTAACACATACAATGAAGCAGTCAAGGATACAAAGAGAAACTAAACAATAGTGCTAAAAAGTAAGCCCCAAACATCTGTAACAGCCAGCAAAAGAACGAACATCAGAAAAAGTGAAATCTAACAACATCAGAAAAGTGAAATCTAACCTGATCAAGTGCAACCTCTGACAGCATATCACCAGCGACCTCCTTGGACTCGGAAACCACGAGCAACTCCTCCGGCACCGACTTTCTCCCGGAAGGAACATTAAGAATTAACCCGGCAAACTTCTGCAAGTCGCTCTCTTCCTTGTACATCGCCTTTGCAAGCTTCTTCCTAGCCAATGCAAACACTACATGGTCCATGGCGTCATCGTTCATAACAACCTCAAACGTGATTGTCTCCTTCTTCGATATCAGAAGATCAACGATCCTCGAGATCAGGTCATGCCGACTTTTCAACTCCAATGTGGCCAACAAGCTCTGGCAGTATCTCCTTCCGCTGGCGTAGAACTTGAACACATCCTGCCCTTCCTTCAGCAGCAACGGAGCGTCATTCTCACTCCCGGTTCCCAGAAGACTAAAATTCTTCCCAAAGACCGTGCCCTTCATCGCGAACGCTGCCGCCCAAGACAATGCGATGCTCTCGTTTTCCGTCCTCCCGGTAAAGAAATTCACAGCAAAAACGATCAGAAACGCTACAAATGCGATTTCCATGGGATACGATGCCGGAAAAGTCTTCGGCTTCGACGTCGGCTCAGGCGGGGCTTCGGTAGCTATCTGGGGCGTCTCCGCCGCCAGCTCATCGAGGGGATCGTGGATCTGAAACGGAATACCTTCGAACTCGTCCTCATCCCACTCATCCGCAACTGACGACGCCGGAGACGACGACGGCTGCGACGAGGATTTCAGATCGGACCGGTCGGGAGGCCCGTGGTGGGACTCGGGGGTGAAGGACTGCGTTGTCGGGGTAGCCGGGGTGCTGTACGAGGCCGAATACTCGGACTTGGAGCTCTCGTCGTCATCTTCTTCGAAGTCGAAGCCCTCGAAGTCCGCGGCGAGGACGGAGCGGCGAGAGATCTCGTGTGTGAGGAGAGAGAGGACTGAGAGGACAGCAAGGAAGTACCAGATGGCGTCACCGCCGCCACCGCCAGAGAAGAGGTGGAAAGTGGCGGCGCCGACCCAGCGGCGGGGAGACGAGGTGGTGGCCGTCGCCATTGAGCCTGGAATGAATCGAGGATGATGGATAATTACGAGTGGTTGGGGTTATTTATATATACGTGGTGAAAAAAAAAAGATAAATGTTTTTTTAATGAAGTAGTAATTTTTTTTTGGACGAGAATGAAGAGGTAATTTTACAAAATTTAAAATTAAAAAAAACACATTTTTTAAAAGTAAAACAATTTAATAATCACAATTTCAAGGCATCACAAAAAAAGAGGCAATAACAGAATATCAGATATTTCAGGTAGCAATAACATATTTTAATTAAACTTAATTAAACTAGTTGGAGCGGGTCTTTATTTTTGTCGATATATGTACGTTTTTACCGGTTGAATTATTATAATTGATTGAACATGTTTCTAATCATAGATAAGTTTCCGAGATATATTTTTGAAATAATATTAAAAGCGTACCAAATGTAATTTAAAAAAAAAAAATGCTCAACTGATGAAGCAGGACTGCTATTTCGGATCGGTCGTGTTCGACTGATGAAGCAGGTTTAATTTTTAATTATTTGTATTTTATTAAAAATTAATATAATTTATAAATATTAAAAAATATTTAAATGTAAAATTTAAAATCGTAATTATACATCATTATTAATAAACTTAAACTATCAAATTTTATACAATATATATAATTTATAGCCTATTACCATATTAAACATTGAGAAAGAAACTTGTGATCTAAAATGTTCGATGTAATTAATACCCAGAGAATCAATTTTCTATAGTCATTTATAGAAAATTTTATCCCATCAAAAAATTAAATTAATTGGTACCCAAATTAACCATAACCCAACAGTGAAACAGAAATTGCTGGTTGATAACGTAATTAGTCATTTCTTATCGTGATAATGGTGTACAAGCAAAGAATGTTCCAATTAAAATCCAGGTATCAGAACACATTGATATTCACAACTATTTCATCGAAAGGAACTCTAGAATTTCAGAGATAGGGGATACGAAGGAGAAGCAGAGCATGATGTTTTTTTTCTGAGGGTTTAAGCAGAGAATGATGTTAGCGGTGAGAAAATCAACAAACATCTAAGGGGCAGACCGGTCGGAGGGATGCACCTTCCTCCTCTTCGGGTGGCCGTCGCGGTGCTGGATCCCACTCCGGCACCCCAGCCTCCACCCCATCCCGTTGCACGACCACGTGTTCCTCTTCTTCGCCGGCGGAGAGCCGCCACCCCACCCCGCGTGCTTCTCGATCTCCTCCTTCATCCTGCCGCACTCCTCCTCCAGCCTCATCACCCTGTCCTCTATCTCCATGGATGTGCCGCCACCGCTTGTCACCGCCACCACCTCTTTCTCCTCCTCTGCTTCACTAACGTTGTCGAGGGGCACCCCCTCGAGGTCCGTCATGGCTTCCGTTGCCGTCTCCTTCATCTTTAGGTGGCCCGTGAACAGCACTTGCGCCACCTTCCTTATCGGCATCCGCTCGTTCAGCGTCGCGTGCTCGCGCGCCGCCATCGACATCCTCCTCACGTCCAGCGCCCTGCACACCTCCTCCCTCTCCGAATCCGTCATGCGTCCGTGCGCTTGGAGGTACACGTCCACCGCGTGGTACGCCTTGTCGTGCATTCTATCTGCAGTTTTTTAAATATATAGCGAAAGATGGACAGATCGATCGATCGTAGGCAAATCATCCATCAAACGGGAAGGGGGTTTGTACCTAAAGCATGGAGCATGGCCACCAACATGCCGAGAAGAGACGTGAACGTCTCCTTCTTCAGATCTGGGTCCTTCGCCGCCACCACCACCAGGAAGCCCTCCACGAGCTCCGTCACCGCCGTCAGCTCGGCCTCGTCGTTGGAACTCTTGTTGCTATAAAAATCCGAACAGAAATGGTTCAGGATCCTTCTCGCACATTCGAAGTCGTGCATCGTATCGGAGGTGTAGCCATAGGAAGGTAACAAAAGATCTTCTATTTCAGCCTCGGCCAGTTGCCGGGCGATCCTCTGCTCTAGTCCGTTTCGGCACTCCACCGAAGTTTGGAGGCACAACGCCGACCGGAGCATGTCGAACAAGCACTTGACGTGCAGCGACCCTCTTTTTGTCGGCAGCAGCTTCTCCATTGCTTCGATCACCTCTATCTGGCGGTTCTTCTTGTATATCAATGACTCGCCGTCGTCCAACTCCGGCAACGGCGCTGGAGCTCTCTTCCTCACGTACCTATGGTGTGGTGTTTTTCTTGAAGATTGTATCACGGCAATAGATACGGAACAATCAACTGTAACAATAATAATAATGTCAAATATACCTGTAGACGCACTGTGCAAGTTGGTCTTCCCCTACGCCTGTTTGCGCCACAGCCATCATCGCCATCACAAAGAGGCGAAGCTTCAGGCTGGTCAAATCCTCGGAGGCCCACTCGGCCATCAAAAATCTCCCCGTCGTCCCATCCGACGAACCCTCCATCGGGTTCATCAGCAGGCACGGCTTTGCCACCACCTTCTCGGCAATGGAGTCGAGGAGGACCTGGAGCAGCCCGAGCTTCTCCGCGCGTTCCATCATCGGCTCGATGGACTTGTAGGCCTTGATGGTCTCGTTCCAGTAGGGGAGCACGTTCTTGTACATGAAGGCGAGGCACCGATCCAGGAGGTTGCCGTGGCTGTGGTCCTCCGTAATCCCTGGGACGGCCGCCATGCAGGCGACGGGCCCGACGTTGGACGCGGTGAGCGCCGACGGTCTTCCGTGGCAGAAGTCGGCGACGACGCGCAAGGCGTCGGAGTCCGTCGGCATGTCTGCGAAGGGGGCGGGAGTGAGTTGTGCTCGTCAGGAGTTGCGCGAACTTGGCTGATTCGGAGACCATGGCCCCGTTTAAAGACGGGGCGGGGGCGGCGCAAAAATCGGCGGCGGGGGGAGCGCCGATTTTTGCGTTCCCCGATGCATTTTTCGGTTGGACTTTTATAAATTATTTTTAAAAATATTTATTAAAAAGTAAAAATATTTTTTTAGTAAAAAAATTAATATTTTAAAAAAACTTAATAATAAATATCACATTCATATTTTTTTTCATTTTATTTGATTTTTTCAATTTTATAAAATCATTTTTACTGATTTTTGGGAAGTTAATTTTTTTTCGTTTCTTGCAATCTTCGTTTTTCCTTTTTGTTTTATTTTTTCAAAATTTTTTTTGCATGGTTTAAGAATCGATTTGAGATATTTCTAATTTTCTTTTTTTTAAATTTTTTTCACTCGTTCCAAAAATACAAATCTCCTTATATCTACGCCATTCACATACAAAGGACATTATCAAATTCAGCAATGATTAGTACAATATTTAACATCGATTGGGACAAAGGATAACGTTAGTATAACGATAAATACAACTACAATATGACTAAATACCTTACACAGCGTTCATTAAACATCCTTACTACAATATTTCAAAAAGTTACCGATCACTAACCATTTGCATGGTATATAGTGAATTTTTATCAGCATGCTCATTTGACATTTTTAACTATAGTTTTTGTCCTTTAACCGTTTAAATACTTAGAAATGCATCTCTTATTGTAGGTTTCCTAAAGATAACCATTGCAAAAATTAGTCTATTATGCCTTTTCTATAGTTGACGCTAGAAAAGAAGATATACCCCAAAAGAACTAACAATAAACACATTATATTAGCATAGAATGTAACCAATGCAATTAAAAAGAAATGTACACCACATTAAACAAGTATAACAATACATAACAATGACATATTAAAGAAAGAATGTTCTTTGAAAATGAGAAAATACAACTCAGTTAATGTTATAAATATTACAAACATCATCTCATACAATGCAAAGTTTTGAAGCGTTAATTGCAAGTAATATTACCACCTAATTTCTATTAATTGATCTCGAATTGCATTACACAATATCACATGCTTTTGCATTCGAAGTGTTATTGGAATATGTATTTTGTTGACTAATATTACTTGATATGTCATTGTTTAATACAATTATTACTCTGATAAAGTTATAAAGTATCAATTAGAATTAAAAATAAACATAATCTTAGATAATAAATTAAATAATAATATCAAAATTAGAAGGAATGAATTATTAGACTTAATTTATTATTTATAGTCTACATCTAAATCTCAATATTTTCAACCACTCAAAAAAACCATCTAGTTTTTCCCATTCCACAAAATATTTTAGCTTTTCAATTCAAAATTTCAAATTTTTATTTACACTGGATTAATTAATTACATAGTCATATTTTAATTTTAAAAATTGAATCATAACGACCGGGCTCAGCCTGACCCGGCCCGATCCGCCCGCCCCCGCAGCCCGCTTGCCAGCCCAGATCGCCCCCCTGCCCGCGTCGCCGACTCGCCCTCCCGGCCCCCCTGCTACGTCGGGCCGCCCCGCAGCCCGCTCGCCCTCCCAGGCCGCCCCCCTGCCCGCGTCGCCGACTCGCCCTCCCGGCCCCCCTGCCCCGTCGGGCCTCGGCCCTCCCTCGCCGGTCGCCGCCTGCCCGACCCGATCAGGTTCGCGCCTACGGGCTGGATTGGGCCGATTCTTAACGAATTTTAAATTTTTAGCTTGATTCGATCCAACCCGATAATCTGATCGGACCTTAACTTTATAGGCCAGACTGGCTCCCAGCCCATTGAGACCTATAGATGAAAAGCATCTCTAAAGAAGTGCAATAAAAATACGCCTAAAGACATTTTTCGGTATTTTTTTAATAATGCTAATATTTTCATTTGAATCTGAATATAAGACCGATCATGATGGTCCACGTAACGTACCATTCAACACCACGTCCACCCTTTTATGGTTTAGGCTGATGCCATTGTAAATCACAACATTTCACAAATAAAGTGCAAAAGTACATTTATTGATATTATTATTATCGTACAAATTTTTACATAAAAACTCTGGTTATATAATTTACCATGTAACTTCAATATCATTTATTTTATTGCTTTTAATTCTAATTCTTCAAAGTTGTTGAAATTGACTTTAAAATATGTAAAGTCCGAAACAAATACACCTTTAATTTTCGACCGTTTTAATTTTGGCAAGAACACCAACTACCACCACTATGGGCTCCTGAACCATTTTGATGGTTCTAGCGTTTGTACAATACCCTGGGTAAAAAATTGCTAAGTTTCTTCTTCAATGCGATACGGAACACGGTGCCAAGCAATGGCCATGTTGTCATGATGGCAATATATGCAAGTAGCCACATTGAACTCGATGTCTGTCGAGAAAGCTGGTAAAGTGTCTGCATCACTGGAGCAACCAACTCCCGGAGATTCTCGACATGGTTCCCACCATCTGCCTTTAATTCATGACGTTGGGGAAGATTGGGATCTGCTGCAGTGCTACTAGGGATCTCGAGTTGTGTTTGGTGATGGGCTTCACCTTCCCGGTCAACCGTGAGTTGTTCACCGAACACTTGACTACTGGGCATGTCTTCTGAATTATTGATGGTTGCCCCATCGTTGCCAACAGCAGCCAGCCTTCCATCTTCCATTACATTTACGTACGGAGCCTTGTCAATTTCAGAATCAAGTGAACGAAGCTCGACGACTGCCACCTGTAAAATTAGGTCACACATAAATGAAATTTAGGCTGACACTAAACTAAATCTATGAAAGAATGAAGGTTGACACTTTAAAATGAAATTGACCGATAATACAACTACTAAATACCTTCTGCCCATGCATGTGGGGGCTATCATGCAAAACCTTCAGAAATTCCTCAACAGCTTCCACCCACCTGGCGAAAGAAACAGGTTTCAGTTGCATTTGACACTAAGTGAGAAACCACGGAAACAATGGCATACCACAATCTATTTGCATTCAGCCCTTGGAAAAATGCAAGGTGCCCACCATGCGCAGTTGTGGCCAAGATGATATTTTTGTTTGCTCTGGCACACGAACAGAATTACACTCAATAACACTTGTAAAGAAAAAGGCCAAGATATGTATGGAGAATCAAGGCAAAAATACCTGCACTCATCCCATGGAATGGCTTCTTTTGTGCAAACAGGATCATCCAAAGCACTAATACAAAGGAGAGGTATTGCCACATTCCCCACAAAACTAGCACTACTGCAACGGCGATAATAGGTATCCACAGTCTAGGCCAAATAAAATTTGTCACCATAATCAAGACCTTTGAAAATACTTTCATTGATCAAAATAGACACAAGCGTACTACCTCATATTTTGCAACAAGGCAAGTAGCATAATTGTCAAAATCCCGTACCGATCGTGACTGTCAAAAAAGAAAAAAAAAACAAAAGAAAGAAAGAAAATATCATGTAATCGACAGGTTGCATGCATGATTCAACATCACAAAAAAAAACATAAACCTATGATACGTATAGAAATGCCGTACATGTTCAAAGTAACAAAAACAGGACCGTATTACACATGAAGTCAAAAGAAAAATGACTCAAATATTTTTAGCAACACTTCTTGTCAAGACGTGGCACCCTTTGTATTCCCGGAAATAATGAATACAAAGTACAAAAGTCACGAAATGATGAAAGGTCAAGTCATACTCATCTCCTACGTTCCACTGTTCCAGTATATGGATTTTTGTGCACTCTGCATAAAAAAGATGCATTCTTGTCGATCATATGAGGGAAAAGACATACCCTCTCGATACCTTCCCAGTCTGCCAGTCGAGATAATACAGGTTGGTGTCTGTGTGAAATTGCAAGCTCATTACTCACAGGCACGGGAAAAAAGTACATAAATTGGAGTTCTTTTATGATGACCCCATAAATTGAAGAAGTTAACGCAGCAACTTTTTAATTTGAACAAAATAACCAATGTTGAAAGGTTCTATAGTATGGAAACATACAGCTGGGCATAACCTTTGAGACCAATTGCAAGAACCCTGTCATAAAATCTTTGCACAAGCTTCCGATTAATGAACCTATCACAGACCTGCATATAAGAGTAACAATGAACATTACGAACATTAAAATTTGGTAATATATAATGAGTACTTATGGCTGAAGGGCAATGCTTGATTGCTCAATACCAATTATACACCTCATTGAGTACAAGCAGAAAAAAAAAGGTGGATAGGTCGGAACTATATTTTCTTCTATAAAAGAAGGTGTTTGTCAAGACTACTAGGTTTTATCCCAAACAATTTAATAAAATCAATCTAACCATAGTTATTTTCGAGCAACTAACCACAAGGTCCCAAGGAGAGCAAATAGATGCTGCACCAGCAATAGGAGTATTTTCTCCTTCTTCTCCAAGATACTTGACCTACAATCAATTTATTTCTATAATATCAAGTCACTGGCAGATATACACTAAGGACATGCAAAAAAGGATAGTTCTAAGTTTGCATACCAGGATATTGGCACCAATGCTTGTCCCAATAGCAAACAAGGGGGCACAGGGAAACTCTTGATGAAGATGGTTTATTATTACCCGCACGTCTTCAGTCCATCCAGCATTGTAAAAACAATCCGACTGAAAAAATGAGATAAGGTTGTAAGATACAGGTAAATTATTCATCTTTGTCCAAAGTTTTCATATGTGTAAATTGTCTTAACATGTGTTGGGCAGCACTGCAAGAGTACCTAAATATGTATAAAGAATAGAGACAAATAGAATAAGTATGAACAGAAGTATATTGATAATGAAGGAATTGAAAGATACAATATGCATGACGAAAAGAAAGTTACCGTTATAGAGATTCCACCAAGGCCCCGATGATTACCAACAAGAACATTCCATCCTTGCTTTGCCATCCTGTAAACAAGATGTTTCACATACTGCAGACAATTTTCAGCTCATAAGAAACAGGATGCTTATGCTGAATGAATTATAACATCAATTTTTTGATAAGCATCTGAAGAGGCAGAAAAACTGAACAACTCAGGTCACTATGAAAATAGAACTACAACACTTACCGAAGAAGCAGAGTCACTAGTCAGTCCAGGGACCACTATAACTACAGGGGTTGTATCTTCTTTAGTCATAGCCTTTTTTGGGTTGGATGAACATCCTGTGATCATACAGAAAGTGAATAATAGTGACAATTAGTATATTGATGGTATTAGCTTAAAGAAGTGTATCACAGGTATTTGATTTACAAGAAATTAATAAAGGAAATGAACAAAAATGCTGCCGATGGTAAGATGCTGCACTCATAAATTTCTCAATTCATTCAATTTAGCGCATGCCATCGGTACGAAATCTCTGAAAATTACTCATCAGAATGGCCAAATACATTTATTTTGTTGCATGACGTCATCAAAGCTTTCTAGCGTAATCATGATAATTTCAAAGAGAAATAAAACAACATGGTTAGATTTCAGGTCATACCGTCGGACGCCAGGAGCCAATCCAGAGCAATGGTTCCACCATCAGGCGCATGGAAAATTTGCCTAGCAAACGCAATGAAAAATTATTTAACAAGAAAATAGGGCTTCAGGCGTTCAAGTTAAGAATCACAGAAAATTCATATGCTCGCATATTTAAAAGTAAGTGATAAAAAAATGCATGTGCATTTGTATTCCCACTTTCATGGAGAAAAAAACTTAAAACGGCAAAACAGAAGTCCTCGACATTTTCCAGATTCTACATTAGAGAAATATTTCCTCCATTGGTCGTCTCGATAAATTCTTCAAAACTGGAAAAAAAAAGAACAAGCTTACATTTATTTCCACCGATGCCAAAACTAGAAGCTTTAGGGAAAGCGATCACTTAATATTAATGTAAGTTGAATTCTGACGAACAAGTCGTCCACGCAGATTCACAAGTCATTATCGCCTTCAGAAACAGCAGGAGCACTCCAGAGCCATACCTTTTGTACCGGAAAGCCGGAGGATTCCCGAAAAAATTGAGGAACGCGGTCTGGAAATGCGGGTTCGACAGCCACGGCGTAGGCAGGTACCTTCCACACAGAATATCCAATCCAGTCCAATTCAATAAAATCAATCGAAATCTATCCCAAATCCAAGTAGGGAAGGCAAAGTTCATATACCCTCGCTCCCTTGAAAATTTATGATTTTCTTACCTTCCGCGTAGTGTACGGCACTTGGAGATGATATCTCGGTATATCTCGGAGGCGGGGTTGAAGGTGAGTCCGACCCTCCTGCCCCTGCATCCGGAGACGAGGTCGTCGAGTAGGTGGAACTCGAGGAAATTGTAGAAGAAGACGGAGATGACGAGGAGGAGTGCGAGGAAGTAGTGGGCGGCTGGAATGACGGATACGAGTTGAAGCAGCAGAGGGATTATCATGGATGCGTCGATGTTGACGTCGCCGGCGGAGACGTCGGGCATAGTTATCGCTCGCAGTGGAAGACGAGCGGCCGGGCAAGGAAGTAGGCGAATTGGGTGGGACTGTCGTTTGGGAGTAACGTGTCGGGGGGAGGAGTTCGTTTATTTTTTAAATGGAGAAAATTAATGACGATGGCGACAACTGCGAATATTTTTATTTTTTAATAATTAATTTTTTTAAATTTTTTATTAATATATTATTCACGATCTGTTACTTCTGAAATCACTTTTATTACGTGATGACGTGAGAGTTTTTTAATATATTTTTTTAAAATTTTTGATTTTATATTTTTTAATTATATTAATATTTTTTATATTTTAAATAATTATATTTTATATTTTAAATAATTATATTTTATATTTTAAATATTTATATTTTATATTTTAAATATTTATATTTTATATTTTAATTAAATTACAAAATAAATATAAATATCACTTAAATTTATTATTATCAAATATCAACTTTTTATCAATTCAAGTGAACCTAAATATATTCACCAACTTTTCATCCCGATTTTTGCCCCTTCAAGAGTTGCTCCCAATCAATCATGAATGTGGGCTAATTCATATCTTGTGTAATTTTATAAAAGGTTTCAATTTTTCTATAGACATCTATAAAAAATTATTCTACTGATATTTAAATTTAAGTTATTTTTTAAAATTCCTTTTAAAAGAATTTGTAACATTGGAATATGTAATTAGTACATTTGTTAAAATTTTCAACTTTAATTTTAAAATTCTAAAATTTATAACTAAAATATCGATAAAAAGTTAAAAAAGAGTATTATAACAATATTTGTTAACATAGCAATATTTGTTAACGATTATAATAACTTTTACTAAAATTTATCATCTTAAATTTAAAATTTCATAATTTAATTTATTTTAATATAATAATTGTAAAAAAAAATTAAATTTTTTTTTTTGATGATATGTCCTGAGGTTTCGTTTTTTTTCAGGAAGTAAAAAAAGTAATTCGTAAGAAAACGATTTTAAAATAAAATATAAAAAAAGTAATTTTAAAAATTTTAAAAATAAATATCATCCTAAAATTAAAAATACCTTTTAAAGTTAAAACTTTAAAAAAAAAGGGATGACTCAGTGAGAAAACCTCTGCTCTCAGCCTGCTTTCACGCATCTCTCACCGTCTCGTTCACGCGTGCCCTTCGCCGTCGGTTCCACTCCTGCACATTGGAATCACCAATCAATGTCTCTTCCCGTCCCCTCCCTCCACCACCACCCTCATCTCGTCTCCGTCCCCGAACGCAATTCCACAATCCCCAAAAGATCCCATGTTTATCCAAAGCCTGCCGTCACGCCAAGACCGTCGACGCCTACTACCATCAAGTGCTCACTGGGCTGGCAGGGGAGTAACAAGCAGAACCCTCCCCCGAAACCCAGATGGGAAAACGTCCTCTCCGTCGCCGCCAGCCTCTACCCGGTTTACGTAACCTTCGGAGGCGCCGTTGCTTGCGTAAAGCCGGCGGCTTTCTCGTGGTTCGTCGAGAGGGGCCCTGCCTTGTACAGCTCCACGCTGGGATTTATAATGCTGGCCATGGGACTCACTCTAGAGCTTAGGGACTTCTTCTACTTGCTCAGGCACAGACCGTTTTCTGTGAGTTAGAATTCGATCGGAATTTGGGTTTTTTGTAGAGAACGTGATGCGGGTCCTCTTTAGGTCATTGAGCTTCCGACATTAGTGAAATTTACGTCTTTAAAATCGTAGCTTTACAATATTCCATCTTTTAATTGGGAAATGATCATTGATGCGTCTGTGTAATTGCCAATTGGCGAGTGGGAACAGAATTGACAAATTCTGATGTTAGATGTTCTTGTCTGTTCTAGGTTTAGGGATTGCTTACATTACAGAATTACACACAATTCGATATATTACCACCTTTAATTGCTACCGATTGAATATTGGTCAATCATGTTCTGGTGAATTTTGATTGATTCGACAAATGCAATTGGATTTGGTGGGAAACAGTTCAGTTTTTTAATGTTTTAGAAGTCCCACTAAAAACTTCAGAGCTTTTTTTAATGTGTGTTACTTAATGGACTTTTCTGCGCCATTGTTAATGTGAACTATCCAATTGCATGTGAAAAAAAAGAAAAAGAAGTGAACTATCCAGTGAACTGCATTTTGAAAACAGATGATTTTGTCCATGATAATGGTTTTGGTTCTTGGTCAAAGGGAAACTTTTAATATATTTATGCAAGTAATGCAACAGAAGTTGTCGGGATGCCCACCCCTTTACCCAAGTTGCAATCATTTTACATTTTAGAAAAATGTCCTAAAGGTGCCTCTAGTATTTTTTTTCTTCCTGTAGAAGCAACTTAATAGGGGACTTAAAGAGAGTATTTTGGTTGCAATCCAATGGATCTCACGTTTCTTCTTCATTCTCTTCTATCTCACCCTCAGCTTTTCTGCCACTCCTCAATTCTCCTTGCCTTTTAAATTGCACCAATCAATTTAGGTGATCTGGTCTATCCTTGGGAAACCAAGAAATGCACCAGTTAAATAAAAGGAAAATTAATTAGTGCAGAAAAAGAAGTAAACGTAGTTTTGAAATTGCGTAATTAGGAATTACAAGAAAGATTTAAATTTATATAATTTAACCAAAGATTTTTTTTTAACTAAAGTTTTGACAATAGATAGAAATGTTTAAAAGAAAAAGATTCACGTGGCCGACCTCACAGTGTGTTTATGATTATGATTGTTGTTATTGTGTGTGTATCAATATTACTACATTTCATACTTTGATGTTATCTTGTGATTATTACTTATTAGTATTTAAATGAGTGCCTAGGTGCTGTGTGCCTTGGCTTTGTTTTGAACATGTTTTAAATGAGTATTTAAAGTTACATTTCCAATATGATTCAATTTAACATGCTTTCTTCTTAAATTTTCCCAATCATATCTGTGGAAGTTGGTTGTTTTATTCGTTTTCAGTAACTATTTCTTTTGTTTTTAATAGATATTATTTGGATGTGCTACTCAGTACACGATAATGCCAGTTTTTGGAATATCGATTAGCAAAGCACTCAGACTTCCACCATCGCTTACAGTTGGCCTAGTTTTGCTTGCATGTTGCCCTGGGGGAACTGCATCCAATGTGGTAAAATATACCGTTTGTTTTATTTTGTTCCATTTCAAATTACCAAACTCAAATTCTTTGTGACAATAAAAAAGCTTAATCCTTGCCTTGGCCTGAATCTGCATGATTATTCTGCCAATTTTTGTATGTACCTCCCATCAATATGACTTCCAAAATGTCATTCTTCTGTACATTATTTTTCTCTGATAAATTTTAAGTTGCCAAGTATTGAAGTGCAAGAAAACCTCAGTTAATCTGTTTCATCAAATAGAGTTGCAGGTGACTTTGATAGCACAAGGGGATGTAGCACTATCCATTGTGATGACTTCATGCACCACTCTTGCTGCTGTTTTTCTGACCCCTCTATTAACCAAGATTTTAGTTGGAGCTATTGTCCCCGTGGATGCACTCAAGCTTTCCATTAGCACTCTACAGGTAAAGCTGGTTTTCCGTGGATTCTACCTTATCATGTGTGACCTTAAACAAATTTATTTGCAGGTGGTTGTTGCTCCCATCCTGTTAGGCTCGTATATGCAGAGTAAATTTCCAAACCAAGTGAAACTTATCATGCCATTTGCTCCACTTCTTGCCGTGCTAGCTTCATCGTTACTTGCAAGCAGGTCAATCCGGATATTCGGATCTTTCTTTTCTCTCCGGATTGCTTACTTTTTTTTGTAGACAAAATATTTAGCTAAGCTTGAAAAATATTTTAATTGA
Organism: Amphibolis antarctica; assembly: GCA_024699675.1. NCBI lineage: Eukaryota > Viridiplantae > Streptophyta > Magnoliopsida > Alismatales > Cymodoceaceae > Amphibolis > Amphibolis antarctica. Next base: position 21,228 of record JAMKPZ010003278.1, read on the forward strand.
CAGTGTATTCTCAGAAAATCTTGTCCGTATAAAAGCATCTTTAATCAGTGCATCAAATGGTTCAGACGTTAGCCAAATTGCTGGCGTTCCAGCAACTTTGTCCAGTGATCTAGGAGTTGTGATACCCTCTGTGATCCTGTTGCATTTTATGGGATTTTTTGTTGGGTATATACTTCACTTTCTCTGAGCAGATACACTTCATTTATTAAGTTAGAACGTGCTCATTGAGTTCTTAGATGCCTTGTGTGATCGATTGCTAACCTCTATCGTTTTATTGTGGCAGGTACCTCACTGCAGCCATTTGCGGGTTCAAGGAAAGACAGCGTCGGACAATCTCAATTGAGGTACCATCCACTTATCTGGTAACCTTGCTTGTCAATAATGTCTAGGCAAGATTGATACATACCAAACTAATCATAATTTCTCAAAATTGCCTACGTGGTACTGGTAAATATCCTTTGTTAACGTACTCTCATCTGTTCAGAAGCAACTTACTATTTGCCTTTACCACTGTTAAATTAATGATTCAATGAGTCCTAAAGCATAATTTTTCTCCATTGCCTATCAACACAGGTTGGGATGCAGAACTCATCATTGGGTGTTGTGTTAGCAGTTTCCCATTTCACCTCCCCTCTTGTCACTCTTCCCTGCGCCATGTCTGCTGTCCTCATGAATATCATGGGTAGCTCCTTGGGCTTCATCTGGAGACATGTTGATCCTCCCAACGACAAAAATTGACCCAAAAGCCCAATCCAAAGCTACTCATCTAAATTTTCCCCGTTAATCAGAGTCTTCAATGTTTCTATTTTCTGTTTCTAAATTCATCCAACTTGAAACTCTCTTTTTTTTGTACTGGTCTCATGGTTTTTTTTTTAAACTTGTATTTGAACTTTCTTCTTACTAGTGTTATGGTTGGTAATATGCAAACCATGCATCTGTTCAAAGTGCCTTCCTTTCTGGCTTTCATCTCGTATTTTGTTGATATTCTACCCGGCAATCCTCTTATCGCAATGTTTAATTACGTTGGTCGATCCATATTTTTCGGGGAAGTAGATGGAAAATATATTTCATTTAGAGTGATTTTTATTGTATGAAGTATATATTTTAATAAATAATGTAATTAAAATAATTTTTTTAATATAATTATTAAAGAGAAAAATAAAAAATGATAATTCCTTACTTCAAAAATGATGTCACCTGAGTAATTGATTTCGTCGAATAAAACCTAAGATACAAGATATCCAACCAGATTTATATTACCCAGTCAAATACAACAAATGGCAACAACAATTTGAAAAATTCAAAAAGGACACGGACGACGGGGTGTGAGCTGTAAAACGCAGTTCACGTGCCGAGAGGACGGTGATGTGATTTTTGATTCCCTGCGCGGAATACCGTGCACGATTTGTTCCGTCGGCGACCCCACCCGAGGTGCAGCTTCCACGTGAATATGTTTTTTGTACGGCTAGAAAAGTAGTGTTCGTTTAAGTTTTGGTTTGTTTGTGTGTTTTATAATTTTATTTTTTATTATGTATTATAATATTTTATAGTATTATTTATTAAATAATTTTTATATTATACATATGATATTTTTTTTAAAATATTATCATCATATTAATATAATAAATATTATTTATTATATATTTTATTTATTATTTATTATAATTTTTATAAAAATACTATCATCATCTTTCTCTTGTAATTTTAAAAAAAATGTAAAATTCACTCCACTTCACCGAACAAACAACACTTAAATGGTAAAATTAGATAATGTAATGTTTTTATTTTTTTTAAAATACAATGTAAATATTTATATGATTTTTAATATAAAATATTAATAATTTTTAAAAAATATTATTGTAAATAATTATGATGTATAATAAAAAATACTTAAAGAAATAGTACCCAAGAAAGATATAATTATGAACCTATAAAAACTTTATGAATAAAAATTTAAATTTGAGACTTTAACATCTAAAGAAGTTTTTATAGTTATTAAATTATCACTTTAATGATTCACGTGAATCATGTTTATAGTTTTAAATTTTAATTTTTTTTTAAAAAAATTATTTTAAAATACTTTTTTTGTATTCGTAAAGTTTCAAATTTGATATCACAAAAGTAATAACATATCTTTTAAACATTAGGATTATAGGGTATCACTTTAATGGTTTATTTTTATTTTAAATTTTAATTTTACGGCAACATTTTTTTGATAGATAATAAAATGGTAGTATTAAGAAATGTATTTGTGAATTTGGTTACGTTAATATTGGAAAGAATAATCACATGTTAGAAATAATAAGTAAAATTAAGATCTTTATATCATTAATTTTAATAATATAAATTCATCATTAAAAGTATAAAGAAATTCGAGTTTAAAAAGAAAAAATTACAAAAAAGTAAAAGAAAAGAAATAAACTTTAAATAAGATACGAGAGAGGATTAGACTTGTCAATGGACCGTGCTGGCACGACCCAGTCATGGTCCCACACGGTTTGACTGTACCGGTCAACAGCACGGTACAAAAAATTTTCGTATCGCGGGTCGTGCTTGGGTCCGACCTGGCCCAACACGAGATAGGTCGTTGGGTTGTGCGGGGGGGTGGATAGGTCGTCGGGTTATGCGGCCGACGAGGTGAACGATCGTGTGCGTAGGGGGACTCAATGTCGGGTCATTGGGTCGACAACCAAGATGAACGATCGCGTGCGCCGGTGCGCGGGAGGGGGCTAAACGAGTCGTGTCGCCGACAGGGGGATGGGCCGCCAGGTTGTGCAGCCGACAGGGTGAATGATCATGTGTGCGGGAGGAGGCAGAACGGGTCGTCTGGTCGACGGGGGAAATGGCTGCCGGGGTGAAATGTCGCGGAAGATGCAAAGTGCAACTGGGTGCAAGGTGCAAGGTGCAGGGGGACTGGCCGTCGGGTCATGGCTTGCAAGGTGCAACGTGCCGACGCAGCAACGGTCAGCATGTTTTCACCCAACGGGCGGCCTGCTTTCGCCCAATGGGCGATCGACTGAAGTAACACCGTCAATTCACCTTCACTCCAATGGCACACTACATCTCCTTCACTCTCACTCTTCACCCAACTCACTCTTCATCTCCTTCACTCCAAATTCTCCAAACTCTAATCTCAATTCTCAATTCTCAATTTCTCAAATTTTCTCACTCAAGTTACAAACAATAGCGCACTACCAAGGCCAAAGTTCTGGAAGTTATGGATATCTTCAACAAAACTTTCTTGAAGCTGAAGTAACATCGTCAATGGAGACTACTGGAGCTTCAACTTCAACTATGCCACTGAGGAAGTCTCAGAAGAGAGCTTCCATCTAGTCAAAGTACACAATCATAATGAAAGCTATAGCAGATGGTATAGAAGAGGAACGAGCCTTCTGCAACCTTTGTAATACCAATTTCTCTTACAAAACATCTAGCGGTACAGGTCATTTAACTAGGCATATTAGTACATGTGAAAATAGGAATAAAGATAAAATAATTCAAACCCAACTTTCTTTTACTCTTAAGGGTAGTGTTAGTTCATGGACTTATGATTCTCAAAGAGCTAGGGACTTGCATGCTAGATTTATTTGTTCAAAAGATTTACTAATAAGTTTTGGAGGAAATAAACGTTTTGATAATTATATTAGTAAAGCACATTGTCCACAATATAAACGTGTATCTAGAAATACTATTAGGTCAGATATTATGATTTCATTTAATAAGCTTATATTAGAACTTATTAATGTTATGAGTACAATAATGACATGTATAACATGCACTTTAGATATTTGGTCGGGTAGAACTAAAGATGGGCACATAGCTGTAACTGCATATTATATTGATCAAAATTGGACTTTACAAAAAAGATTAATAGGATTTAGAAAAATTCAACATCCACATACTGCTAAAACAATTTTTGCAAACATTATGAAAATTTTTGATTTATATGGAATTAGAAATAAAATAGGTATTATAACTTTTGATAATGCAGCTAATAATACTGCAACAATACTAGTGTTTAAAACTAGAATAAGTCCACCAAATGGTTTTAAATTATTTCACCAAAGATGTATGTGTTACATAATTAATATTATTATACAATCAGGTGTAAAAGAAATTGAAATTTATATTGAACTTATTAGAGATACTGTAAGTTTTATAACTAGTTCAGGAAAGTGACAACAACAATTTGATGAAACATGTAATACTTTTGAAATACCGCATAAAAAATTCTCTTTAAATGTTCAACATAGGTGGAATTCATTATATTTAATGTTAAAAAGTGTATTACCATATGAAATTTTAATAATGTCTTTGTATAATCGTCATCATTGTGATGATTATCAAAAATAATTAATTGAGAATGATTTTAAAATTGTAAAATATTTTGTTGAATTTTTAAAACCTTTTTATAATGCAACGTTTAGATTGTTAGGAATTTATTATTCTACATCTGTCTATGCATTACATCATTTATATGATATTTCACGAGTTTTTAATAAATATAAAGCATATCCATTTTTCGAACCAATGATAAATAACATGAAACAAAAAATTTTAAAATATTGGGATGAAATCCCTACATTATATATTTTGAGTGCATGCTTAGATCTTGGGTGTAAAATAAGATATACTAGTAAATTAATTAGGGGAATACAAATGAGTTTAGGTAGATTTAGGATTAAATGTTAGTATAATAAAAGAACAATTAAATCAAATGTTTGATTTATACACACAAAGATATTGATTAAGAATAGAACATTCTCCTCCACCAATGTTCACAATACCAGAATCAAATGTTTGACCATCTTTAGATTCTTGGGCATTTTTACAAGATCCAAGATTTGACGAAAATATTCCAACATCATCATCATATAATTATAATCCTATACTATCTAGACAAGAATTAATTATTTTTAATGCAACGAATCATCAATCATTATTATTTACTTAACATTCTAACTTAAATACGTTTGATGTTTTAGATTGGTGGAGGTAACACTGATTTTTCAAATATTATCAATAATGACAAATGATTTATTAACAATTTTAGTGTCTTCAGTAGCTTGTGAATATGTTTTCAGTATGAGTGGTAACGTGCTTGATGACCGAAGATGCAAGCTTAAAGAAGATATAATAGAAGCATTAATGTGTGTAAAAGGCTGGGAGCTTGCTCCACTCTGTAAACAATATCAAGTTGAAGATTTTATAGAGCAACTTACAAACTTAAATATTTCATAATTAAAATATTTTTATTTTTATTTTTCAATTTGTAATTTTTTTTAAAATGTAATTTAATTTTGTTGTAAAATTTGTTTAAATGTAATTGTAAATTTGTAATAATGTAAATA
>JAMKPZ010003279.1:0-27818 GCA_024699675.1 Amphibolis antarctica
CGCCACCGCTCCTCCGTCGCCGCCTCCTCTCGCTCTCGCTCAGGCTACCTCAGTGCCCGAGATCCTCCTACATTAATGCAGCTGCCACCTCCATGACCAGGGCGGCCGACGCCTTCGACTTGAAGGCCTACGTGGCGGAGAAGGCTTTCATCGTCAACGCCGCCCTCGAAGCCGCCGTTCCTGTAGTGGAGAGTGGTTACGAAGACCACTTCCTTCACCATCGTGTACGTTGATTCGAGAAAATCGGGAACGTACCAAATGTAGAATAATAGGTAAAATGAGTGCAGTTTAGGGTAGAGGGGTGCGACGGATTGTATATTGCTCCTGTTATATAAAAGTGAAGAGGAAAGAATAGGAATGAGAATTTTTACTTCACCTTATTGTTTTCGCCGGAATTGTAATCTTGTTCGTCGGAATCCTCTCTTCTCCGACGATCCACCAAACGTTAGCATCAACAGTTCCCGCCACCTAGCCGGAGGAGATCCACGATTCGATTCGATATTCCCTGCTCACCGGCGGCAAGCGCATCCGCCCGTTGCTGTGCCTCGCCGCCGCGTCCATCGTTGGGTGCGACGACGTGTACGTCGCCATACTGTCCGCTTGCGCCACCAAGATGATCCACACCATGTCCCTCATCCACGACGACCTCCGCCACGTCGTCCCGACCAACCACCGCGTCTACGGAGATGACGTCGCCGTCCTGGCTGAGGACGCCCTTCACTACGTCGCCTTCCAGCATGTAGCCGAAGCTACCCCGCCGACCGCGTCCCCGCGGCCCAGATCCTACGCGCAGTGTACGAGCTGGCCCGCTCCATCGGGAGCGAGGGGCTCGTCGCCGGGCAAGTCATGGACATGCAGATGACCGGGAATGGGAACGTGGGGAAGGAGATGCTCGAGCGCATTCACACGCACAAGACGGCGGCGTTGCTGGAGGCTTCGGTGGTGATGGGGGCGGGACGGAGTCGCAGGTGGAGAGGCTGCGGAAGTACGCGAGGTGCGTGGGGCTACTGTTCCAGTTGGTGGATGACATCCTCGACGTAACCAAGACGTCGGAGGAACTGGGGAAGACGGCAGGGAAGGATCAGGCGACAGACAAAACGACGTATCCGAAGCTGATTGGGCTCGAGAAATCAAGGGAGTCCGCATGAGTTGGTGTAAATAACTGTACTTTGCTATACAGTCATATCGAACCTTGCTTCACAGCAACAAGAGTATAAAAAAAAATCATTATATTAAATTTAAACCTCGGTCAAAAATAAAAAAACTACGGACATGAATTTAAAAACAATTTTTAGCCAAGCTTTGGAAAGAGTCATTAACACCTTGATTTTTAAAAATAATGTTATTCCTCTCTAGCGAGAGATGCCTAACCCTACCAAATTTTATTATTTACAAAATCAAAATAGAACAGATCCAGAACATATGATCATGCAGTTATCTTATAAAGAATATCGAAGAATCAGCTTTGAAGATCACTGGAGATCTTCAAAGCTGGTAAGGCAGGATTGTTTAGAATTTATTTTTGCTTAAGTACTATTATAATATCTAATGATGTAGGCATGACCCACGGTCCGTGTTAAATCGTTTTGTATTTTCGTACCAAGCATTTTTATAATACCATAATAAAGTAAAAATAAAAATTATTTTATTTTTAAATTTAGATTGAAAAAATTAAATTTTTACTTCATTGTAGTTCAACTTTGAAAATATATAACACAGGATAAAATTTTAAAAAAATAAGAAAGAAAAATGCATAATAAACAAAAATTACATAAAAATTACATATATCTGATGAGGGGAGTCCCAGTGCTCAGAAAATTTGCCGTGATTTGAGTTAAAAATTTATATAAAATTAAAAATAAAGTTAAAATTAAGTTAACGTATATAACCTTAAAATTTATATTTATGTTTTTTTATATATTAATTTAAATATCTAATTACCCGTAAAAAACATCGTGCCAAGGTTGCTGAAGTGTGATCGGAAAAGAAGTCTTTCGTGACCCTGCACGAAACCCAGCGGTCAATCAATCACAAAGAAACGTGTTTTTTGGCGATTTGATATTACTGTTTTCCAAGTACTGACGAAGGACTTTTTGATGACTTTATTGGTTCAAAGAAATTCGTCGGCCGACGGTCCATCTTTGTTTTTAAAATAGCCCCTTTTTTTCTACAATTAAAGAAGATAGAGATTGAAAATGATAGAAGTTACAAAATTCACAAATTGGTTAAAAGCAAGGTACACGCAGCATAGAAAACTGGCACAAAAAGAAACAACAAAAGTTAAAAAATCAGAAAAAAAAAAGGGACAATCAGCTCTGCTCGTTAACAACATTAGTTCGAAAGGGGGAGCCAGGACTTGAGAACCATCAAAAATCAAGTTAAAAGTAAAGTTTAGATTTGTCTTCCAATTCAATTAAATTTCATTGACAATCTCTTGATCATCATCACTTGAAAAAGTAATTAACGACAGACGAACAACATGAAAAAAAAGTAGAGAATATTGAAATTATGGTCTCCTTAATACTCGAAAAAAGAAGCAGATTCCAAACCCTTGATCAAGGACTTTTCGATAATCTTGATTCAAAGAGCCATGTTAAAATCTGATATGCCAGCTATTGAGCATTTAGATATTGAATTTCAGTTTCAATTCAGAAAAATACTTCCGATACTCGTACCACCACGGGCTGAATAACTTTTCCTTTTTAACATTCATTTTAGTTTATTCAATTTAAAGGACAGGGCAGAGCATTCAGCACGGCTTATTTGAATGGCCCCAACTTTTCAAAGAGAGATGGTTGGACCATTGACTTCCATCGTTTCAAACATATCGAGGTTTATTTTATAATATTATTTATCAAATAATTTTTATATAAATTATATATTTTATTTATTATTTTATTATATATTTATTATTCTATTATCAAATAACTTTTACTATATATTATTCTATTATATATTTTATTTATTATTCAACGTAATTTTAAAAAATACTATTATCTTTTTTTTTATAATAAATTATATAATTTTAAAAAAATCATAAATCACATCTCACTTCAAACAAACAATTTTTGAACGTGTGCCCTTGTAGAGATATAATTAGACCAAATAATGTTCACATTTTTCAAAAAAGTATAAAATTTACGATGTATTTTTTTTATATAATTTTTAATATAAAATATTAAAATTATTTAATAAATATTATTGTAGTGTATAATAAAAAATTAAAATATATAATATTTTTTTTAAAACTAAATAAGACGCGAGAAATAAAAACGAAAATTGGGGAATTGATCGGACGTGAGAGGATGGAATACCGAACACCATGTGGATAGGGCGACGGAAATCCGAAATCTCCAGGTATTTCCAACCGCTGGCTTTTCTGGAAAAGTGCGTCCACAGCGTAATCATCCGCGCACCTCTGGAGCGCAGCCTGCCCACAGCGTAAATTACACACTACAGGGACTTGTAACGGAAAAATAAAGCCCTTTTTTTAATAATTTTTAAGAAGATGTCAAGATATAAATTGAGTGCCAGTCGCTGGAATCGAACTCGCATCCATATATCTATCTTCATCCTCTCCCTCTCGCGACTCCCTCTTCTCCATTTCGATGGCCACTGCATTCCTCCACTTCTCGTCTCCTGCCATGACGGCCTGCAATTCCGGCTGGTGGAAGCTCACTTCCTCCTCCCCACCGCTCCTTCACTCTTCCTTCCTCCGTCCCCTCTCCCTTTCACTCCCGACCAATCTTCCTTCGCTCTCCAGATCGTGCTCCACCATCCTCGCCGCTGCCGTCCCCACCTCCCAGACGGCCTTCGACTTGAAGACCTACATGGCGGAGAAGACCGCCGCTGTCAACGCCGCCCTCGACGCCGCCGTTCCCCTCGCCTACCCGGAGAAGATTCACGAGTCGATGCGCTATTCCCTGCTCGCCGGCGGCAAGCGCATCCGCCCCTTGCTGTGCCTCGCCGCCGCGACCGTCGTTGGGTGCGACGACGTGTCCGTCGCCATGGCGTCCGCTTGCGCCACCGAGATGGTCCACACCATGTCCCTCATCCACGACGACCTCCCGTGCATGGACGACGACAACCTCCGCCGCGGCGTCCCGACAAACCACTGCGTCTACGGGGAGGACGTCGCCGTCCTGGCCGGTGATGCCCTTCTCTCCTTCTCCTTCCAGCATGTCGCCGAAGCGACCCCCGCCGACCGCGTCCCCGCGACCCGGATCCTCCGCGCCGTGTACGAGCTGGCCCGCTACATCGGGACCGAGGGCCTCGTCGGTGGGCAACTCGTCGACATGCAGATGACCGGGAATGCGAACGTGGGGAAGGAGATGCTCGAGTACATCCACGTACACAAGACGGCGGCGTTGCTCGAGGCTGCGGTGGTGATGGGGGCGGTGGTTGGGGGCGGGACGGATTCGCAGGTGGAGAGGCTGCGGAAGTACGCGAGGTGCGTGGGGCTACTGTTCCAGGTGGTGGATGACATCCTCGACGTAACCAAGACGTCGGAGGATCTGGGGAAGACGGCCGGCAAGGATCTGGTGACCGACAAAACGACATATCCGAAGCTGATTGGGCTCGAGAAATCGAGGGAGTTCGCGGAGGAGTTGAACAGAGACGCCAAGGCGCAGCTGGAGGACTTCGATCCCGACAGGGCGGCGCCGCTGGCCTTCCTAGCCAACTACATCGCTTACCGGCAAAACTAGGCTGGGTGAGAGGAGTAGCCCTGTTATTAAACTCCAATTTTAGATTTTCTTTGAAATATTGTACGTGGATGATTACTTTGGTATGCAAGAAATTATTGCATTTGTAGTATAATGGCAATAAAAAGTTCTGGATTGGTGGTGTCCAACAAATTTTCCTCTGCTGTCTCCCAATTTCATGGCTCCTTTCGTTTGCTTGCTTGGTTATTGAGTTTGCACTTTGTTTTTAGGCACCCTAGGTGCTTATTTCTTCACATCTCAATTTTAATTGTCAGTGATTTGGCTAAACAATAAAATATTAAATCTTCCTTAAGAAGCAATTAGACGTCTTACTATTGATGCCCAAGTACATAATTTTGGCTTCACTACCCAACTTGTCCTGACTTTTTATTTGGTTGATGATGACAACTTATGGGCAGAATCTGATATTAAGGGTTGAAGGAAAGCTTATATCATGGGACAAACTTAACTAGCTCACATGTCTGATGTGTTGTAAGAATGTGACTGAAGGCCACATATCTAGAATCCTGCCAAAGGGAGAAGATTTTAATATGATTCATGATCTTCATATCTTCTTTTTGTCTGCTAAGATGAAATGTTTGATAACACGAATCAGAGGGGTATGTCATCAATGTGGAAATCTACTTGATGGTAAGATGCTAAGCATAACTGGAATTTGCACAATCTGTTGACATGTTTCATGTTGCCACTTCCACGGATCCTTTTTTCCACAGCTCACAAGAATGAATGCTCTCCTTGTGATGAAAATTTGCTATTGTAAATTTTACATATGTAACAATCTGATTGACAATCTGCATGCCATCCTTCTGTCTGCTAAGATGATTTGTTTGATAGGTTGAATCATAAGAGTATCTGATCAATGTAGAAATCAATCGGATGCTAGGATGTTAAGCATAACTGGAATTTGCAGAGTCAGTTAAGTTGACATATTTCCTGTCTCTGATGTATGTAACAAGCTACTCAGCCACTTTCAAGGATCCTTTTTTCCACGGCTCACAATAATTCCCTTCTTGTGATGGTAAATGTGTATTGGTAAATTTTTTGATGTGATAAGTTGGATAAGGACTACTTAAACCCTATTTCTTTCTTCCTGATGTAATGAAAGATAATTACGTCATCTTACCTTTGAATCACTAGATTAGATGGTAATGTTTAGTGCCCGTGAGTGTTAAAAATATTCAGGTTGGTGCTTTCAAGTATCCGAGATATGGTTAATTATCATGAAGTCTTGAAGCACACCGGTAGATGCAGGCAGTCATCTTCTTTCTCCATCATGTTCTGTTGCTGTTAAATCAACCATCAAGTGCTAACTATGGTGTCTATATTCTGTAAATTTTATAAAGCATGTGTTGATCATCAGCTTTTAGATTCGCGAAAGTATTCAACTTGTAGAATATAAACACATGGGATCAGCAAATGGGATGCCAAACCAAACAGTCTAATCTGTTCTCCTGTGCCATCTTCCGGTTTTTGTGAAAGAATCATTCTCTCCTTTCCAAAAATAATAAAAATCTTAACTTATTATTTCTTATCGTTTCACGTCATTTCCCGTTATTTACAAAAATACAAACCCAATTTAAGACGATTTCCTAAGAAATTTTCAATTCTTCTACAGACATTCACATGGTATATTAGCTTGATAAATCTCATTCACCAGAAGACATGAGAAAACTTTCACGAGGCATACCACATCATACATGAGAAACCTTTCTAGGTTCAAACACGATTTTTCATTTTCAATCGGAGTACAGAGTGTTTCAGCACTAAAATCACATACCCACCTTTGGTAATTGCTATCGTTAGTTGACATTTCTTTTTAATTACAGATCACCAGTAAGATCGATCTATCATATGTCAGTCATTCCAAAATGGCTCAAGCAATCGAGCAGAGCCGTTGTTGTACAAACATTTCCTCCAAGAAAATAAGAGACTGTGAGCAAAGCAAACAGAAAAACCATCATTGCCTTTCAGTTTATTTTCCTCTGGACCTCAAAGCGTATCACTGCATCTTTCTCGGACACGACCTTGAAACGGCAGACGTCGCCTGCTTTTAATCTGTTTTCAGTGGCACATTTGTACCACCCTGCCCCAATTCTGAATGCCTTCTTACCATATCCATTATACAAGTTTACATGCCATGATTTTCCTTCTACATTTTGGAGTATCCCTTCACGCCTCCCACAAAGAAGCTTACCTCCTTCAGATACACGAGGGACGTACTGCACATACATCAAAGGGTGATCCAGAATTAGAACATCAGTTTGGGGGCAAATGCAGGCTGCCAAGATCAGCAAACACATGGAATACTTAAGCTTCTGTCGGAGTCTGGCAAAGCACTTACCAGATAAGATTTCGAGTTGCAGAGGTCTCTATGCCTTAACATAAGGGTAAATTCTGGCTTAGTTGACAATTCACAGCTCTTCCGTTTTTTGAGACCCTGGTCAGCTTTCGGAACTTTACGTTTGCAAATAGAAGTTGTGGAATAGTCTCCATCCACCCCTTTTCTTCTTCTGAGAACTTCATCAAGAAAAACCATAGCAACAATGAGAATGCATTTTACAGTAATTTTCAAATATTATATAAAGTATCAAAAATGCATGATAGTAATTGTCTTACATCTAGTCTTACGCTTCAATGGTACATAGCTGTCAACATCAATTATATCCTTCATTATCTTCTTTTCAATGATCTGAACGTCATCTTCCATGTCATTGCTGCCAAGGTAGATAAAGAATGAAAACCAAGCATCCTCTAATTTGGTTTTTGATAGGATTCTTTGACTAGTATATTTATTTACTTTATTAAATATAACAGGAAACCTGAAAATTCATTCCGAAGTGAAACAAGTTCAAAAAATTCTAGTATGATGACAACCTTTGCAAAACATGCCTCTTCTCCACGCTGACGACCATTTCAGCTACTTCACCTTCAGACATAAGTTCAAACCTACAAACATCACCTTCTTCAATGTTTTTTTCGCGGAAAAATTTTAGCCAACCTGTAGTCAATCGAGCATATCGTAGGTTTTCTGAGTCCTCTGGGGAACTAAACGACATTTTAACTCTCCAAGACATTTTATCCTGGTCTGTTAATATCACTTCAGACGTGCTTGAAAGATAGTCCAGTGCATCAAACTTAACTGGGATGTGCTGCATTCGATAAAAAATACAAAACCATCAATCCAATTGAAGAGCAACGTGCTTTATTGGCATTTGTCAAATTAAATGGCAGCATGGCATTTATGGAAAATAAACTTGATTGAGAGATTAATCCTATGGTTAATAAGATCAATGGCTCATTGATCAACCATTCAATTCAACTGACTGTATGGCTAATTAGTCTGTTCCTTCGGTAACTTATTCATCCAACTGTTTGTATAAAAGCTAATGAGTTTTCCCTGTCGACCAACTTCAGACTACTGAATTCTAAACCATTGACCCCAACATGTAGAAATTGAAAATAATCGGTAAAACACATACCAGGTACTTGCTACCACCATTGCAGTAACCCTTTTTTGCAGTAATCTCGAAAAATGGTCTCTTCAATGTTTGTGATTGGAATGTTTCACTTCCTAAACCACAATTGGCTTCTTGCTTTGCTATTTCCGGCATGGTATCTGGGTTCCTTGCCATATGCTTAATGGAACCTAAATCACACACGTCAAAACAATTTTAAATAACGAAAAGAATCATTTCAGAAGAAAATTATAGTTTGATAGAATTCTCACCTCCATGTTCCCTTTTATAACTTGTGCTGCTTCTTGAAACATTAGGGGCATCGCACTTACTGCATTTACTAAAAAAATATATTCAATATTCAAAGCATACCATTTTCCAATTTTAATTTGTGGGAACTGGATGAGCATCAACAAATAAAGTAGATAGAATCAACAAGAATAGATCAGTGATTCTAGTTATCATGTAGATTCTATCAAGAAACATGAAACTTGAGAGAAATGATAATTACCAATTCAACTCCTGCTCCTTTGTGCAAAAAAGTGTTCCTTGGACACAGTAGTGTGCCAGGTAGAAATAGAATGAAAACAGAGCCTATATTTGGGGGATCGTTCACCAACCCTACTCCTCTATTTTGGAAGTGAGAAAAAGTGATTTTTAAGTGAACGATTTTGAAATAAGAGGAAAGAGAATAGTGATTTTGATAATAAGAGTATATTAAGGAATATGAATGTTACCATGAAAATAAAAATACTTTTGGAAACTGAAAGTAAGGAGAAGTGAATGATGTCTTAATTTTCGACAAGATTCTTTGTCCAATATATTAATTTACTTTACTAAATGTAATAGGAAACCCAAAAATTCCTATATTTCTTGGCATTTTGATGTGAACTAACAACCAAGTTCAGTTAATGTCACTTCGGACTTTCTTGAAAGATAATCCAATGCACCAAAAATAATTGGGATGTGCTGCAATCAATCCAATATCCAAAACCATTGCAAATTTCCATTAGGAAATTAATGAGCAATGTGATTTACAGGTGTTTTTGAAAAATAAGTTGGTTTTACAGATTAATTGTATGGTTACTAGGAACAATAACTCATTGGTCAACCAATCAAACCAATTAAAGGTTAACTGATAAATCTGTTCAACCATCATATCATTTATCCAATTAATTGGCTACTATGTTTTCCCTGCTGACTCTTGCTTCAACCTACTAAAAACATGTAGAAATCGAAAATACCCTGCTAAACACATATCAAGGGTGTTTTCCTACTAGAGAGGAGGCACCATTTTACAGTGATCTCAAAAATAGTCCCTTCAAAGTTAAAATGAATGGAATGTTTTACTTCCTAAAGCATGCTGGGCCTTTTTGTTTGCCACTTCCATCATCGCATCTTGGTTGCTTACCAATCATTTAAAAGAACTTTATTCACACATGTACAGATGTTTTAATGGGGGATTTGTGTTTCCTAGAAATTAATGAAAAGGAAAATCTAAATTTTTTTTCATTATTGAAATATAAAAAATCTGGAAATGAAAAATTTTATAGAACTATTTGTAGACCTTATGAAAATTTACGAAAATTTACATTTAATTTTAAAAAAATTAATAATATTCTAGATTTTTAAAATTTCAATAATAATTTTTTTTTTAGATTTTCCCTTTCATTGTTTTCCAAGGGACACAAACCTCCAAAATCATTTAAAGGAAAGAAAGACAACGTTTCAGAAAAAATTGTAATTTGATGAAATTCTCACTTCTTTCTCTTTTGTAACTTATGTTACTTCTTGAAAGATTGGGAGCATCATGTTTCCTGCAGTCACTAGGATAAAGCAATTCAATAATCAAAACATAATTTTTTCCCCAATTTTAATTTGTGGGAAGCGGGAGCCGCATGGAAAATCTACAAATACAGGGTAGAAAATGAACCAGAATTACATCATTGTTGTAGTTATCATGCAGATTCTAAGGGGAACCATGAGATTCGAGGGCAATGACAATTACCACTTCAAATCCTGCACCTTGACGTCGTCCGTCGATAGGATATCTTTTCTTGCAGAATCCAGGACTTGGCATTGAGAATATGTCACAGGTTCCTCTGTTTCAGAAAAGAAACAAATCAGCTCAAAGCACAAGAGCATTGAACTCGGGAAAAGAACAGACCAACTCAAAAAAAGGTCATTGAAGTGGCGTAGGTGTGATTTCTCCTACGCTTTCAAACCTTTAAATCAACTCTCTACATTCAAGCAGAAACATAACAACATAGGTCGATAGAAACATTTCATACAGCAGTAAAAGAGAGAAAAAGCCCAACTCAAAGGAGTTTGGAAAAAAAAAAAACAGAGAGAGAGAATCTAACCTTTGGGTTTCTTCGAAACCTTGCGGCTTTTTTTGTGGTCATGTGCACCGTCCTCCGCTCGGCCGCCGTCACGAACAATGGGACCGTAGTACCTCCCACATTCACTCAGGTCGAACACTTGGACGAGGAAGTTCATGTTGCCTTCGTACTTGAACACCAGGAAGTATCCGAAACAAAGGCCGTGCGCAAGGACGAACTCCCTCCACCCGCCTCCGAAGAAGTGGGAACCGTCGGATTCCTTCAGCACTTTCACCGTCCACACATTGCCGACCGAGCAGACCCTCAACCTCACTGCCCTCCATTCCCGTCCTCCGATGACCGCCCTCACGAACTTGCCGGGTATTCTCTGAAGGTAACCGCGAACGGTCACGGCCCGTCAAATCGATTCTATTCTTTGGTAGGGGAAAGGGATACACGTACGTACCAGCTTCTCCGAGAAGTCACCCAGCAGAACTTTGAAGAAGGCAGTGACGGAGCCGTCGGCCATGGCGGTGGACAAGCAACCCAGACGTCGGCGGTGGATGTTACAGCAGTGAGACAGAAGAAGGTGACAATCAAATAGACGTTGTTCAACCACAGCGTGCGACGACACGGTTCCTCATTATTATGCCTAAGCCCAAAGCCTAACAATAGGGATTATTTTTTAAAATAAAGATTTTATTACGTATTTTAAACCATTTTAAAAAATTTATGGTGGATTTTAATTATCTGATTTCAAAATTTTGAGATATTTTATTACAATTCTTTTTAAATATATATTAATTGACAAATTTTTAATCGATTATTTTCAGACTTTCAGTTGCGTTTAGTTTTGGTATAATTAAAAAGTATTTTCGTAGTCAGAGATTTTTTAATATAATTTTTTTTTAATTTTTTCATTATGATATTAATTACATAACATTTATATATTTTTATTATACATATATTATATATTTATTTAAATATTAAAATAAATACAGATTTTGCGTGATGCATCATCTTTTTACAAGTACAGTTGCAATAGTTTTTTTTTCTACTTCTAAAGTCAAAAAAGTTTACATCAAATACTGTTATAGTATTTTGTAATAAGATATTTTAATTTCAAATATGATAGAAAATTAGGAGTTGAGTTTTATTATTAAATAAAATTAAATTTTATTGTAAATTATAAAATTAAAATTTATACATAAATTTTTTTGACAAAATTCTTTCTATTTTTACTACATATCCACGTGATTCTCAAGGTAAAAAAAATCTTTTTCTATTTTTCTGTTATAGCAAAAACCTTTACCTTTATTATATCATTTATTAAAATATATATACTATATAATAAAAACATTTTAAATCTCTTTCTCAAATAAAATTATAAAGATTTATATGCATGATAATTATATAAAATTAAAATTAAAAAATCATTACCGTGTTTTTAATTTTTTTACATACGGTTGGAAAATCCCGACGATTCATCTTATTTCATTTTTCTTCCAAAATAATCAAATGAAATCATCTTACTTTTTTTTCAATCACACGATATTATCTTTTCTAAGAGATTTGTGCATCTTGAAGATCAGTAAAAAAAAAATGTAAAAAAAATTTATTGTTAAAATATTTTTACTTTTTTATAATTAAATATAAAATTTCTTATATTTTTACAAATAGTTTCGTAAAATTGTTATTTCCGAATTTTCAAAATTTTAATAATAAAAAAAATTCATATTTTTAAAAAATTAATTTTCAAAAAATACAAATGTTGTAAAAGATAATATTGTATCCAAATAATACCTAGTTTTCTAAAAGATAATATTGTACCCGAGATTTTTTATCTCTCGTTACAAAATAAATGCAACTGGATTAAGTTCGATCAAACTGATTTAAATGTCAATCAAACACCAACGATTCAATTCCTTAATTACTTACCCAAAAAATCCACAAAAAACCTACAAACCTGGAATCGGAAAGCCCGAAATGCTTAAGATGATTTGTGAAATTATAAAATAATATGCATGATGTTTAACTTCTTATACAAATTATAGTAATCATTGTTTATTATAATAAGCTAATATACACGTATTTTCACAAATTTATCAAGAAAAAACATTCATACTATAAATGAATATTGAATCACCCGAGTGTTATGTCATATGATACTACTATTACAATAAATTCTTATAAAAATTTCCATAAACGTCTCTCACGTATATTAATTTTGATTTTTTTTAATGCACGGGTCTTATAAAGTCTACTAATGAATTTATAATGAAAAAAATTATATTGTAGACGACTACAAAAAATTTAACCTTTATTATGATCAGTTAATTTCAATGACCAAAATTTTTATTTAAATTAAATAAAAACTAACCTTGATTTAAAAAGTTTGAAATTCGTAGGTTTTTATTAAATTTCAATAATTCACTTTTAAATTTAAAAAATAAATATCAATTATAATACATTTATATATGTAGAATTATTCAATTTTTGAGTAGAATTAAATTAGATAGAGATAAATTCAATGTAGAGTTGTTTATGTACTTTTTAGAATTGAATAAAATTAAAAATCACGATAATCAGACAAAAACATGCAATAAAACTTGAACTAATTGAATTCTGCATGATTCATATCTTATAGACTTCATTTTAATTTTAAACTAAAGAGTAAACAGTATCGAAAAAAATGAATTGAATTTATTTTTATCACCTCAAATAAGTGATACATGAGAATTGAATTCATGAATTCAATTCAATTTTCATGAATTCTATAGGTATAAACGAAGTATGTGTAGTTAGACTTGAATAATTAGAATTAAATAAAAATAAATTATTAAAAATTTATTTCTTGATTAAAATTGAAGTTAATGTAAATGTATTTATTCGTATTATAGAATCAATATTTATGTACATATCGGAAAAGAGAATTAATTTTATTTTTTATTTAAAAATAAAAAATATTAATATATTTTAAAATATAACTATTCATGGAATAATTTTTTAAAAAAAGTAAAGATCATAGGATGTCTTACTAAGGGTAGAGATGTTAAAATTTAATTTTAAATCTCATTTTATATAACTTTTGTTTAATTTTTCAAAAAAATTAATTTCTATAAAAAAAATTTACAAATGTAATTCAATTTCCTTCCACTTCACCGATAGAAACTTGTTTGACCTAAATTAAAATTTAATACACAACAGATTTTAACAAAGATTAAATAATTATATAAATAAATTTAAATTTAAAATAAAATAATTTTTAGAAAAATAGATATGAAATTTTTTATTATAAATGTCATTAATGGACTTACTCCATTTGGCACGCAATTGAGAAATCTTCGTTTCGTCTCCCTCCACGATTCCGGCCGCTTCGACTTCCTCCGATCTCATGGAGTCCTCCGATCCCAGCTCCACCACCAAACCCTCGTCCTCCTCCCGAGACTTCCTCCTCCACCTGGAGGCGTACCTGGCGAAGCGCGACGGCGTCGACAAGCTACTCAAAATTTCACGCTACGCCACCAAGATCCTCCTCGCCTCTTCCTCCCCCCTTTCCGGCAACCCCCGCCTCAGGGCATTTGACTCTAGCGTCGGCGCCAGCCGCAAGGCCTTCCGCCTCGGCAAGTTCGTACAGGACCTTAACGCCCTCCGCCGCATTCCTTCCTCCCATCGTCATCCCCACTCCCACGCCTATCTCGCCCTCTCCTACATCGCCTACGGCGGCGAGGGCGTCTACTACTTCGTCGAGCAGTTTGTTTGGCTCGTGAAGGCCGGACTGCTCCCCAAGGAGTACGCGAGGAGGCTCCAGTTGGTCAGCGCCTGGGCGGAGTTGGTCGGGTATGTCGGGAGCGTGGGGATGAAGGTTGGGGAGGTGAGGAGGATAAGAGAAGGGTTGGAGAAAATGGGGGAGGAGGATAAGGCGCGGAAGTTGAGGGAGAAGCTTTTTCTTAAACAGTTATCCATTCTTCAGGATCTCGCCGATGGCTTGATGGCGTTGGCGGACGTGAGAGAGAGTAAAGGGTATTTCACAGGACCCCTTCTGTTGGCATCCGCAGGTCTTCTCTCTGCTCTCATTAGTACTCATAAGAACTGGTCTTCTTGCTGAATTTCAATTAGGATGGATGCTTATGTAATTCATTCAATAGCGGCTGCTTTCTACCTTATTTTGCTAGTGATCACTGATCAATAGCGGCTACATAAATTATTATGTCCCTGTGATTGCTCAGAAAAAAGGGAATTCAAATGACATATTGAAGCAGGGATTACAGAATTTTCTTTTGTGATCGTTGTTGAAATGTGTTCCAGAGCTGGCCCCATAGAAACACCGATCTTCAATCTTGATTGACAAGCTGCAAAAATTTTACAACTAACTTGATTCTTAATTACTTAATTACGTGTTTTATGGTTTTAGTAATCCCCTTATCAAACTAAACTTAATTTATTTTAGCTTCGGATGGTAACATTTTATTATATATGAGAATCTAAAGCGTGACTGGAAACAAAAAGATTCTCTCAGTATAATCTCTCTTTCTGTTATCAATAGCATATCAAAACAAAAATATCAGAATCTCATTTTTGTACAGGAACAATGTGGCTGTGCACTCTTTTTTTATGTTCTTTATTTATAAAGTTTATCCTTACATGTTCGATTACTTTTCTAGATTACATGTTTAAATTTTTAGTGCAATCTTTTTATCATAAGATTCATCTTCCAGTTAAAATATGCGTGTTTTCAATTGTTAAAATCAAGCAAATGCTTTTGTGGTAAAATAAACTCTTTGTGATTAGGAAATTATATTATGTTGTAGAGTTGCAGTACGTGAGAATGGTAAATTTTGACTTCAAAGATACAAATGAAAACAAATGTATAAAACAGCCCATTTTACATTAGATAGACCTATTGACTCGTAGCCAACAGTACCATAGCGAACAAATGCTCTTCCTGCCACACAAGTTGGTCCATTTTGCTGTTGTAGTTTGCTACAATCATTTCTCTCGATCTGTTATTTGGAAATCCTCATGTCGCACTTTAAATGAATGTAATATTCTTCCACCAATGTTCCAACATCGTTGTGAATGACAACTAAAACATTTATGATTAAAGAAATGTTGAATTTGGTATCTGATGATTAAATTATACATTGTTTGATGAGATTGTGAACTCCTACGTATTCTGTGGCTGTCTTAAGTGAATGCAAATGTTGCTTTGGAGGTTCTTCCTCTATTTCTCTTTTCTGGCAGGTTGATAATGCTATGGCATTACACATTATTATCTGTGAATTTTGAACTGTAAGCATTTCTAGGTTGCAATCAACTGTGGCCTGTCGATTGCATTGTTCTTATGTAGCATACATGTTCTGCTTGTGTCTAACCTAGGTATGCTCAGCAGCAGTTTATTCTTGTCTCCATTTTATGTTGTAGTTTTAAGTTATGTTTGCCTGTGAGTATGAGTAAAGTAGTGAGAGAAGTCAGAAAAGAATATCCTATCTCAGAAGGTTTTTTTCTTTCTCCTATGAACGTGATCAAGTGCTAGAAAAATATTTTATGTTTCCATGAAGGTTTGTGGATGGTTTCCTTGAGAACTCAAGTTAGATATCAAAAACTACCGAATACTGCTGTTTTCATTGTTCTTAAGTGCCCAACTTAGTGTTCAGTTGTTTGCTTAGGAGAATTGATTATACTTAGGTTTATGATGGTGTTGGACACTTGGTATGTTGCTGAGGTAAGAAATGTTAGAGAAGAAAAAATTAAACTAAAATAAACAAGTTATTCTTATGTTTGAATTTCATCTTGAAAATCATGACGAACATATGCTTGCTTTGATAGAGTAATGAACACTCTTCATGTAACTTGAGCCTCCTTGCTCTGCCATTAGTTCTCACACAGTCGTATAGTCATGAAAAATCTTTAAAATTACGTTCTGCCCATGCCTAAAATAGTAAAATTGTACTGAAAATTCTTATAATGATATTGATTTGATTTTCTTCTATTTCACAGTCATGTTGGTGGACATGTGCTCCACTTAGGGAGTGATAATTCAATCAAATGAGTTTAATTCTGCCTTTCTTTGTCATCAAAGAATAATTATGATTTGAATTTTTGTTCTTGCTGTCATATTTTCATTGTAGGTACTGACTGCCAAGTGCCAATTCCACTACCTGCCATAAGGTACAATATTAAAAATGCAGCGCCAACTTTTTTCTTACTTCTTGCAATTATGGTTTTTAATGGATGCCATCTTTTTCATTCGCTCTTTTGTGGTTTCCTTGTGTATTTAACAGTTTCCCTGACTTTACATCATACGAAACAGCAACTTTTATTGCAGTTTTCCCTTGAATATTCTTAAAAATCATTTATATCCTGTAATTTTTTTGGCGATCTATTTGTCAATTTTTTGTCATGTAATCCATATTTTTCTTTATGAACTACGATATGTTTAAAGGGAGCAATTGCCATGCAGCGCCAACTTTTGTCATGTAATCCAGGTCCGACAATCGTTCGCTTTAAGCATATCGGAATCCATAACCATATCCGATATGGGAAGAACAAATGAATTGTAAAAATAACAGTACTGGAAAAAAAAATATTTTTTCACTAGTGATTTGAACTGAATTTCATTTCATAACCGAGGGTTGTAAAGAATCAGTGTTGAAAGTCATCACCGTGGCAAGAACGCTTGTTTCCTACAGAACCTGCTGCTTCAAATCTAATACGAGAATTTGCAATGGTGCATGATGTACGAATGATTCTTTGAACAGAAGATAATCGAGCAAATTTTATTTAGAAACCAGGGGGTCCCCTGTAGTCACTTTTGGAGAGCATTAAATGTCTGGAAGGGGCCATCAGCAGTAAGTTCGGCACGGAATGGAACCCTAGGCACATAGGCGGAGCATATCCCGTGCGTGATAGATGGGTGTGAATGATAGATTCTACAACATGTTTAAGTGCGTTTTAGCGGATGATTCAGCTTTTATTTCTCACCAATCATTTGTCTTAAGTTGGATCAAATCTGAGGGGGTTTTTGGATTCCAAGTGACGTCATAACCCCACCATTGGATCTTTTAAACTTAAAGTAATTGTCCCACTAAACCTAAAACTCTATGGCTTTGTATGGTAAAGTTTATAAGTTAGTTGAGTCAAGAGTTTATATTTTTAAAGGTAAGAAAATTTTTTTTAATTTTTCCTTCTGATAATTATAATAAAAAAATCTACTTTTATAGTAAAATTTTTTGTAAATCTTATTCTAAAAAAAAACCTATATAAACATCCTATGAATGGAGAGGAAGACTCTCTACCCTTGCTCCTTTAATTTGGAATTCTCAACCTCCATTGTGCATTAGCCCCTTTGCCCACCTCGAGCTCTTTTTCACCTTTATTTCCGTCGATGTTAAATATTTTTTTATGAAAAGTATTATTTTAAGATAATTTTATTATGTTAGTGAAATTTTAAATTCGAAATAATAAATTTTTAATAATAAATTTTCAACCGCTAAAATATCAATCTAACGACGTCAAATTGCCCTTGCCTGCCATTGGACATTTTACCATTCCTTGAAGACCCGTCTGTATTTGAAGACCTTTCTTTCCTTGATGAAATCTAAGCCGTCCCTTCCTAACACTAGCACCGCACTCTCTTGCATCATCTATGCCTCGTTCTCCGCATCATGAGTTATTTTCTGTCTCTAAATAAATTTTATCCATCAAGTCCATGTATCCTCAAGCTTTCGCCAATGTATTATGTTAAGGTGGGCCATGTAATATTAAAAAGTAGTGCATGGCAATGGAAACAATTAATAAAGATTTATGATAAGTAGGGTGGATCATGCGAACAATCATTTGACTCCACCGTTACTTAACATACTGGTAGAAGTAGGATTTCAATGCGTTCTCCCTAATCTATCTACATCCCTAGCTACCAATGTCATTTTCGTCATCCCCTATATATGTGCAGGCTAGGCAGTGTTAAAGTTCGATTTGTTTAAGAGTTAAATATTATGTATTTTTATTTTTTAATATTTATCAAATAATTTTAATATTTTATATTAAAATATTATACGAAAAATTTACATTATATATTATATAATTTCTTGAGAAAAGTAAATCTTACCTTATTTAATTCTACCGCTTAATCAAATATTACCTGAGGTCCGGTGAAGTGTGGTTAGTTGAACATGATCAAGAATGTGCATGCGGTAGTACCAAATCTTGCAAGCCCCTGCAACAAGCAACTTTGAAAGTAAGTTTGCTTTGCAAGGACCCGTATCATTAAAAATGACTTTCACATTAAATGAAATAATGATGAATAATGGATGAAATAACAACTACTTGTGTTAGTAGTCGTCGCTTTATTGTTTTTTTTCTTATCGTAAGTTGGCTGTTTTTCTCAGAATTTGCCTTGAACATGTATATGTATCTTGTTTAGGATAGTCGGATAGATAACTTGTATAGTTAATTAACTCACTTTTGAGAATGGTGGTTACATGCCAATAGCCACCTCAAAACTTATTTTAAGCGAACCCATAGCAGGAGAACAGCGAACAGTAGAGGATGATGACATATGGTAGATCTTCTACTTTATTTTGAGAGAAGAGGAGATGTCTTATTAAACCCTGTTCCACTATTCCCTCTCCACTTCCTGAAAAGAAAACCTCTCCATCTATATGGTCAATCTCACATCCGTGGTGTAATTCTTACCATGCTAGTGGGTGGGTGTGCCGTAGGCAGTGGGCTTCTTTATGGTGTGGGAAGCACCACTAATAGAAGCCAGGGCTCTCCAATAAAGCCACAGACCAAGCAAGCTAGTGAGGGGCGGCATATGCTTGTAGTGACAAAAGCAACCATCCAAGTTGTCCATAAAGAAAACACGATACATGGAAGTCCTGTAACAGATGCTCTGTGATTGTGGGTATTAATTAAATCCTACAGGTTAGTGGCGGCCTGTTTGTTTGATAGTTGAGTCCCATATGGATAAGGCTCGTTATTGAAGACGTACTAGTGTACTACAGCTCTCAAGCAGAAAAAAATTGAGCTTCGATTACTTTTATTTATGGCGAAGGATTGGGGTTTCATTCTCGGAGCGTTGACACACCGTCGCTCTGATACTTCTCTAGCTTCTTGTTGTGATGAAACATGGGAGATGCAATCATCCCTGGCTCCTCCCGCTCCATGGAGGTGCAAAGGCGGCCAGACACACGCATCAGTTCATCATGTGGTGCGACCAATGAGCATGGAGATAGATGGTCACTTTCATTGCAAAAGAGGACGAGAAGGGCGGTGTAGACGAGACATTCACATCATACAAGTGGACAGAGTACGACGGTGTTTGATTTCGAGAGAGAAGGAAAAGGGAAGGAGCGGATAAGATGGAATTGGAGTAGGACGGTGCACTGAATTTTGCTTGCCCTGCGTGGGAGACGAGATGAGATGGGTGGTAGCAAAAGCCAAAAGCTTCCATGATTGATCGGGTGAGGATAAGGACCGAGAGGCATGGCTTCCGTCCCACACACTCTAACCCGAAGCCAGCCATATATGTCGAGACAGACAAATGGTTCGGCCGAAACGGCGATGATGTACGGTACAAGAGAGCAATGCTTCATTTTCATTCTTCTTCAACGAGAAAGGATAGAATGACAAGTCATTGTGCTCTGTAGCCGCCACTGCCACTCAATAATGAAAGAGCAACTTGTTTGCGCGCACGCCCTTTCTTTGGTAGAACAGCGCTTGCCCTGGTTCTTTCTTACCACTCAACTCGATCACGGTTTGACTGCAACAAATAAATTCAAAGCAGATTGAAAGAGGTTAATTGATCAAATTGTATTAGCCTTTGCTTCTTTCTGCTTCTGCTATCTCAGTATCTTCCCCCCTCTTTTTAATCTAATAAATCTTGTGCACAAATTCTTCACAGTTTGTTTGCTATCCCTTGGATGTGTAAATTTTTCTGGTTACATGGTCGAAGCTTATTTTATTCTTCTCGCCTCTTTACCGTAAAAGATAGCAGCCCTTTGGACACATTGTCGCATGTGGTGGTCAGTACCTTTTTTTGTTACGTGACGCCCAGCTCACTGGCGAGTGTTGGGTGTCGGCGGCCGAAGCCGAATCGTGACATGTCCAGACACCACGCACACATGCACGGAAAGAGAGAGAGAGAGAGAGAGCGCGCGCGCGCTCCGATTTAATGTGTACGATCTGACAACGCCAGCGATGGTGGATGGTGGCCGGAGGAGGCGGGTGGTCCCGTTCCGGAGGAGCCTCCGGAGTATTGACTCGTGGACTAAGGATTTGGGACCATCTACGGGAATAATGCTTAATATGTTTGTTATTATTAATCCGCTTCTGGTTTGGGCCCACATCCATGTGACCGCCCTGCTTTTGCGGCTCACACGTCGTACTTGACGACCCACCTTCAAATCCTCTAATGTCCTGCGACGTACCCGGCCATTCTCCGGCGATCACACGCTTCCATGTTATTATATATCATTGTGTGTACGCTAATACCAGGAGTGTTATCACTACATATCACGGTGGGAAGGCAGAGAAGACAAGTAGATGGACATTAATCTGGAGGAGACGAGGAGTCTTGTCGACAATGCACTCCTGTC
The DNA here is from genome assembly GCA_024699675.1 of Amphibolis antarctica. Classification (NCBI taxonomy): domain Eukaryota; kingdom Viridiplantae; phylum Streptophyta; class Magnoliopsida; order Alismatales; family Cymodoceaceae; genus Amphibolis; species Amphibolis antarctica. The sequence continues at coordinate 21,102 of JAMKPZ010003279.1, forward strand.
GCGAGCAACTTGGCGAGGAATCTTTATCCTCCGAGCGAAGGAATTGCACATCTAAAAGAAGCAGACCGATCATCAGCTACGACCATCTCCATCCATCCATCCATCCGCCCTTTCGGTGGATGCATGTGTTCTCCTCATAATTCAAGGTATCATACGGCGTTCAATGAAGAAAGAGGAGAGCGGCGACGGCGTCCCACCAGCAACGCGAACAGGAAGAGAAAAGGCATGCCCCATTGCGTACAAAAGCTAGCGTCGTTCAAGGTGCGCAGCGAGTCCATGTTGCCACGACAAGAACAGAAAGGGACGAACGACAAGTGGATAGGGTTTGCAGCGTGGCCCCCCTCCCCCTCGTCGTCGCCGGGATCTCTAGTCCCGCGGACTGCATGAACAGCGGCTCCAATGTGTTTTGTCTTCGCCTCTTACCCACTTGTTGGACAGAATTAAAAAGACAACTTTACGAAAAGCTAAGTAATCGATAACAGTAATTTAATTAACCGAAGATAGTGATTTGCAGGATGGAGAAAAAAAACACATTACGTGGAGAAATCAGAGAAGCTGGGGCGCCGGCCCCTACACCGTCGTCCACAGCGCGGCCGAGCACGCCTGGGGAAGCGCGCCAACTGGTGCAGAGTTCGTTGCACCTTCCCAATTCCTCCGTCGTCGCCCCTCATCATCTTCCTCCTGCCCCGGTCCACGACGACGTTCCGTGTCCTCCGACTCCGAGCTTTGTTTATTTCAATTTTGCGGAATTAAAATCGAAATAAAAAAGTATTTATGATATATAAAAAATTATATAAAATTAATTTTATATTAAATAAAATCGAAAAACAAACGTACGTCTCTTCTCGAGTGCCTCCTGCCGAACCACCACCACCGTCCTCCGGCTTTGGTCTCCTTCAAGTCAAGTGGCAGCAGCAGCCTATAAATAAGCCCACACATCCCAAACAAAGCACAAATACGCAGTGCTCCCCCTTGCAAGTGCACGTTGTACAGCGGCTGGGCGCTGTTTTTGCAGCTTCTTGCTTGCTTGCCCTGATCAAGCAGCTAGCATTAATTACTCCGTCCCCCGATACGTACTCCTGATCGGAGGCGAACAAAACGGGAGGAGAAGCGAATGCTGATTTTTTAATTGCCAACATCATCCACGTACGCCAACAGGGCAACAGGTTCTCGTTTCGGTACAACATGGACGGCGGCAACATCCTACCCTCTTCCATCCTCGACTGCAAAGCTCCCGAAGGTGCTGTACTCCACCTTAATCTTCTAATTACCCTAGTTTGCTTGAGTGGAATCCATCGATTTTGACTCCTCGTTCCTATAATTTGACTGGTGGTACGTACATACGTGTGGGCTCCTCATCCGTACGTGTGTATATACGTGCAGGGGCGGAGAAGAAGGTGAAGAGGAGGAGGAGGGCGAGGGACGAAGGGGAGGAAGGGCGGAAGAGAAGGCTGAGCGAGGAGCAGGCCGAGTTCCTGGAGAAGAGCTTCAGGAATGAGAGGAAGCTGGAGTCCGGGAGGAAGGTGCAGTTGGCGACGGAGGCCGGGCTGGAGCCCAAGCAGGTGGCCGTCTGGTTCCAGAACCGGAGGGCAAGGTGGAAGAGCAAGCAGCTGGAGGGGGAGTACAACAGGCTCAAGTCCATGCATGACGCCGCCCTTGTTGACAACTGCCGCCTCCAATCTGAGGTCTCTCTCTATCTCTCTCTGCCATATTAATCAATTTGCTGCTGCTGCTGCTCCTCCTCCTCCTCCTCCTGCTCCTTCCCCTCCTCCTTTACTGTTATCACTCTTTTCGAGGTCAATATATCTTAAGCATGCGTTTGGTTTTGTTTAGGAAAATCAACAAATTAGGTTAGCATAAAGTTTATATTTTTTAGTCGACATAATTTTTAAGTTATAATTTTTTTTCTATTCTTACGTAAAAAAAAATTTATTTTTATTATATCATTGTTAAAATATATTTTATATATATAAAAAAAATTTATAAATCTTATTCACAAACAAAACAAAACCCCAGTAATCAGTGAAATCGTCTCTCTTTTAATTCTCTGAAGATCGGTAAAAAAATTATACCAAGTAAGATCGATCGATGAGTAAAAAAACCATCCACATTGAGATTACAAGTGTGACAGTTGGAAAGATTTTCCAAAGAATGGTAGTCTTTTGTTTGAAATCAAACCTAAACAATACTTGAAAATGTATGTTTGAACCGTGTCATTCCACTTTAATCTAGAGGGAAGAGCTTGCTAACATGTACATCTACGACTGTCAATAACTTGTCAAGTCGGTCATATGGTGTACATACTCAAGCCCGTTTTTTACCAAACGGTTTCGTTCAGCTTCCGTGCTGCAAATTATAACTAATAAGGGATCCTAATCAAGGGAAGCTTAGGACCTTGACAAGTTTAATTAAGTTTACTTTTTGATGACTCTCACTTTGTTGTGCATTGGGATCCAAGAATCTTTTGTTACGGTTCTGAAACACAACAATAGTAGTTACTGAGAATCTTTAGTCACATGGGTGTCTTTTTTTTCTTAATTTCCTTTTTAGCCTCATCTAACATCCAAACTCTTCAAGCTGTGATCGTCCAATCGACAAGATTGTAGGTGTAGGAACCGTACTGTGCGCATAATGTTTGGGTTTGGAAGAGTTTTAGTTAGTTTTGGAAGTTAGACTAAGTTAGAGTTAAAATTAGTAAAATAAATAGAGTTAAAGTTACATACATTAAATTTTATGTAATAATGATAATAATGTTAGAAATTTTGTGAGTTGAAACAAACAAAATTGTATTTGCACTTTTTCAGTGTTTTGACTCAGGTAATAATTTTTTAGTAGAGTTTTAAATTGGGGACGTTAAATTTTAGCAAAAAGTCTAATAATAGAATATCATTTTAATTGTTGACTCATAATATACGCTACATGTTTTGCAGTGCCGGTCTTTATTTTGGAGTATTTTGCCTCAGCTTCTAGCTTACAGATCAGCATATATGCTTGAGGGGTTTGCTTCCAAACATGCGTATGTGGTGAAGGCCTCTGTTGGAAAATATATGGTTTCATGTAGATTAAGCAGAAGATGAAAAAATTGGTTAACATAGGAAAATATATTTTTCATTCAGAATATAGTTCCAACTGATTTTAAATTACAAGTTTACATTCTAACATGTTATCAGAATAAACGGATCTTGAACGATGAGTGTGCACGTCTATCCATAAAAAAAAGCAATGATCATTAGCATATAGGACAGTATATGAGAAAGCATATAGGAGATGTAAAGAAAGCATATAGGATATATAATAAGTGACAGTATATGAGATACATATATATCATTAGCTATAAAACGAGCAAAACTTATCATTTTTGAATTAGTTTATATCTACTGCATGATCATATAAAAATATATAGAAAATAACAGCTTTTAAGTTATCAACAAGTCGAATTACAGGTTCAAGCTCAAAGGGATCGGATGACTTAAAACGTAGATGACGAATTCTACTTCTGGAAGTGCTGCTCTTTACAAAAGTCGATTAAATATTTGAGTTTAGATAAATATTAAAGTTTACATGAGAACCACGAAAAATACTCATGATTTTATTTTTGGGGTCCTCTTTATTATAGATGACTCCAAGAAATTTTTTTTTTTTGGAGATGTCTCTGCTCCCTTGCGTAAATACATGGGAGGCCGGGTAGGATGAATTAATTTGTGTATGGATTTCAAGATTAGATGATCATAAATGCATAGAAAAAATATTAATTGACTTGAATAGGTATTAATTATTGATCTGAATGCCTTAAAATTGACCAGGTTTTGTTAAATTTCATTCATTAAATTCAAATGAAAAACCTTTATGAATGTAACTTAAGATTAATTGAGTTGAAATTTTAATAAACAGCTAGCAGATTACACTATAGATTAACTAACCATGGCATGATTAATTTTTTATTTTTTAAAAAAAATAATTGAAAAAATAAAAGGTACCTCTAACTATATATTTTCTGTTCGTATATATATATTTTGGTTCCACTTTCGGACAATTTCGCCAAACCTAAAACTGATTACCTGTCCACCGTACCGTAAGAGCGGGCCCGAAAGCTGCAGTCGGAGCTACGGTACAAACCCTAAATCATAAATCGTAATCCTGCAGGTCATGACGCTCAAACAGCAGCTCTTGGAAGCGCAGAAGGAGGTAGAAAGCCTGTCCGGTCTGTTGAACAGGTCCTCCGGTGGCGCCGGCGGCGACGGCGGTTCCGTCGAGCGCGGCGGCAACCCAAGCATGTCATACTCCATGGACGCCAACACCTTCTACGGTGAGCTGTGGCCCAAGGGGGAGGAGCTGGGCTTCATGGACGAGTACGGCGCCTATGCGAACATGCTTGAATGGTTCAACTTGTACGGGATGTGAGTAATTAACCAAAAGGTCTGTGGTCGCTTCGTACGTCCTTCGACCCACGTCTGTCATTACTTATTTCTCCTTTAATTGGAGGCCAGGGCAGGATTGCATTTGTACTTACAACTGTTTCTGATCAATATATTCTACTGTAATTTATTCTACTCGAAAGTAATATTTTTGAGAAACACTTCAATATATATTAATCTACCGTATGTAAGGGGCCAAGGGGGGATTGTAACTTGGGGGTTATTATTATTGTTGTTGTAAAGTTAGTAATATTCTTATTACACTGTCCTAATAAGAACCCAATTAAGTAGAAGGTGGAAACAGAGAGATCGAAATCAATAATCTGGAGATAGAAATTAATGTTTTATTAAGTTTTCTAACCATTAAACTTCTCAACCTGATTTCTCCCATTCTTTCATATATACGTACCATCCCGGTAAAACAAGAAGGGTAAAGGCAATTATCACATGGGGTTCTCATGAAAAAGGTGTATACATGCATATATTGCAAGACATCTAGTTGTCAGAAGAATATTGCTCTTCTAGCTAGCTAAGAATATGACTTTGGCATCTAAGTTACAAGGGTACAATTTTTGACTTTGGCATCTAAATCAATCAAAGGAAAATGGTAAGAAGATTTGTGTCTTTTATTCTTTTGTTAGGAGGTTTGCTGAAACCTAGAGAATCGGCATGAGGTACTTTCACGTAGCTGGCTTTTAATGTATATGTTTTCACATTTATAGTATACACCTCGCCACAACACCCTTCAAAATTACATTTGCATCATTAATTAATTAAGGTTAGAGTGAGAAAAAGGAGAGAAATCTGTATATAGAGAGAAGTTGTGAAAATGATGACCACAATTGGGCCTTTTACAATAAAATGGGCGTATCCGATGAACTTCATGTGGGCCCCACAATGCTGCAGCAAAACCACCCTTCCCCTTATTAGTAGATTCGTCAATCGTACCGTATTGAGTCGGCACTATTTTTGTGCCAATACAGCACTTTTTGTGGCCTATCGGTATGATCCACACCACCAATGGGTCAGCCCAGGTATGGTCAGTGGCATGAAAAAATATTATTCGTGTCAGTCAATGATACAAGTTTAACCAATATGATTTTTCTCGAGACTCGACAGTACCTGGTGGCTCGCCTCCCCTGCCAGCCGCACGACCCGTTCACGGTTGACCCCCTCTCGCCCATGTAACCATTCACCCCGCGGTCCCTACCGACCCGCACGGCCTTCCGCCCTTCTGACCTTCCCCCTTGGGCAGGACGGCGGGACTCGGCATTGCGAACCGACTGTTGGCCCAATGACCCGGCTACCAGCCCAGGCACAATTCCCCAACCCGCCCACCCATGTATACGACCGTTCAACCATCAATATTTAAATTTAATTCAACATTCAAGTATTCAACAACTTAATAAATGAAACAGACAACAATGCATATAATTAAATTAAGTTTTTATTTATTAATGAATTACGTATTTTATATTTACATTATTACAAATTTAAAATTACATTTAAACAAATTTTACAACAAAATTAAATTACATTTAAAAAAAAATTACAAATTGAAAAATTAAAATTAAAATGTTTTAATTATGAAATATTTAAGTTTGTAAGTTCCTCAGTAAAATCTTCAACTTGATCTTGTTCACGGAGTGCAACAAACTCCCAGTCTTTTACACACATTAATGCTTCTATTATATCTTCTTTAAATTTGCATCTTTAGTCATCAAGCACATTGCCATTCATGCTGAAAACCTGTTCACAAGCTACTGAAGACACTGAAACTGTTAATAAATCTTTTGTCATTATTGATAATATTAGAAAAATCAGTGATTGTTGCCTCCACTAATCTAAAACATCAAACATATTTAAGTTAGAATGTTGAGTAAATAATAATGATTAGTGATTCATTGCATTAAAAGTAATTAATTCTTGTCTAGATAGTATAGGATTATAATTATATGATGATGATGTTGGAATATCTTTATCAAATCTTGAATCTTGTAAAAATGCCCAAGAATCTAAAGATGGTCCAACATTTGATTTTAGTATTGTAGACATTGGTGGAGGAGAATGTTCTATTCTTAATCTATATCTTTGTGTGTATAAATCAAATATTTGATTTAATTATTCTTCTATTGTACTAACATTTAATCTTAAATCTACACCTAAACTCATTTGTATTCCTCTAATTAATTTACTAGCATATCTTATTTTACACCTAGGATCTAAGCATGCACTCAAAATATATAATGTAGGGATTTCATTCCAATATTTAAAATTTTTTGTTTCATGTTATTTACTATTG